>JAHXMU010000387.1:268357-414381 GCA_019455685.1 Philornis downsi
TAAAAATAAGTTTTATATGTAAAAATTGTATTTTCAGAGATTTTTCCATAAAAGTGGTTTGCCAGATATGCACAAACATTGCATCTTAAATACTCTTCTGCTTGAAACGTACATTTTCAGAAAATTTTCTAAATTAGACGTGTCTTCCCGAACATTTTTGTTTTTGTATACGAGTATAAATAGTATATTCTCATACATGAAATATATGTTCGCAGTCACTTTTCTGTATGAAATCGTATGTATGTGAAAAGTCTTCTTATACAAATTTCTTTATGAAAAGCTGTCCTAAACGACAGATTTCTATATGAAAATGTGTCTTATCCGACAATTCAAAGCTGAAAATTTAGAAAACTTTTCGACATTATAAATAGTAAAAGTCGAAATTTTTCTAAATTTTCAACTTTTAATGGGTATTGTTAGGCAAACGAAACTAAATGTATATTTTTTCATATGAAATGTGAGAAACATTTTTTTATTAACGTAGAAACATTTTTTTATTCAGGAAGGCAAGGAACTTCCCTATGTCTAGACTTGGCTCTCAGATACATGCTTATAGAACACTGGTTTCTTAAACACTCGACTATAGAAGGTGTCTTTTAAACAGTTGTCTGTATGAAAAGTTTCTGTTTTCGATAACACATTTTTATAAGTGTCTTCTCAAACACTTTAGAAAAAATAATGTTTTCTTGTACACATTTATGTGTATATAAAAAGCGTTGGTTCAGGTACATATCTATATGAAAATTAAGATCTCAGACACTGTGGACACTGCTATGAATAATGTAGTTTTAGATACATTTCTATATGAATTATCATCTCAGAAACTTTTCACATAAAAAACATCATCTCCGATACTTTTCTACATGAAAAGAGTTATTTCCAACATATTTCTACATGAAAAGTATCTTTTTATGCATGTTTTAGTATGGAATGAGTTTCTCATAGGAAAAGCCTTTTCTGAAATATTTTCATATGTAAAGTGTCTTCTCCGATGCGACGTAAAAAAGGTGTAAAATATATTTTCACATCGATTCCACCAGTTATTGTTTTCTGTTTGAAAAAACTGGCTGTCGGTTTACGTTAAGAGAAAAACTGCAAGATCAATTTCCAATTTCTATTTTCGATTACTCTACGGTTGGTGAAATTCAGGAGATATGTGTAGAGGAGGATTCAGGCTGATACCCGCTAGGTTGATATTTCTGTCAAAAATTGGGTGCATTAATCGTCGAATTTTCTCCCTAATATTAGTATTCAAGAGACATTTGTAGAGGAGAAATCAAGCTGATATAGTTTAGACTGCAATGTCTGTCAAAAACTGGCCGAATAAATCGTCGAAACTTTTCACTGTTTTAGGGACAGTTCATGAGAATATATCGAATTGATGAAATTTGTGTTATAATGCGACCTGCTTTTAAGGGTATTATATTTTTTTCAAGGTTTATCTTTATCTTTTCATAACGTAATTTTAATATAAACTGTTCACGGGTAGAGTGTATAAACTAAATATAATGATGAATTTAATCAAAAGTAAATTGTTGTTTGCCAATTTTCAAAATCAAGTTCTGCATCGTCATTTTATTCCAAAAACGTTGCAAACATTTGTTTAAATCAATTCCAGTGTACACGGAATAAATATTTTTTATTAATGGCTGTAGAATGAGTGTTTCTTTTATACAATATTGTAATTTTCAAATCGAAATCTAAGTTTTTATTTAATTTAATTTAGATTTATCTCTTTGGTTTTTGTTTCTTTTCTTTTTTTCGATCAATTATATAAAATGTTCTATTTGTCTAAATTTTTATTCCCAATTGTATGTTTTATCATAGTTTTCCCTCAAATATATAAATACTGCAAAGTTAAGGTTATATTTTATATTTTTTTTCTTTTTTCGCTTTTCTCGTTAATTGTTAATTAAAGGATATACGACGGCGGGGGATTATATGATTTTTTGTTGTTGTTGTTGTTTCATAATAATACATAATATAATAATAATTTGTTCATTTCTAGGCCAAACATTATATTTAAAGCCTAAAATTGTTGGGGAAAGGTTAAATTTGCCTTTTGCTTTTTTGGATTTGTTTAGTTTTAGGAGTGAGGATTGTTTAGTTTGGCTTGGTTTGCATGAAAAGTATTTTGAAAGTTGTAGTTAAAGTTTTGTTTAGCGGTAGAGTTTAATTTAAGTTGGAGTTATGTTCTAGCAAAAAGTTGTGTTTGAAAATTATGCTTAGTTGCGGAGTTATTTTAAAATTGCTTTGGTATTTCGTGTCATTTCTTTTCTTCTTAACACTATTTGTGAGAGATATGTGAAGTTTTGTTTTTTTTCTTGTTTTCCTTTGTGTCAGATTTGGTTGATTTAGTTTTAGCTTTTAGTTTTTAAGGTTTAGGAGAAGAGAAATTGTAGAAGCATTGAGACTATACAAGTAAATGAGAAATTGTTTTTGTATTTTTTTTTTTTTTGGAATAAATGTAATTTTTTGAGGGGTTTATTTTAGAATAGTGTAGTTTTTACAAATATTGTCCGACAGATTCCCTATAGACCGATTAACACTTAGGTGTAAAGAGAAACAGGAAATGGGGTGGAGGGGGCGGTATTTTAGATCCCAACTGTTAATCGGCAATTTCCATTACATTATAATGTAAACACAACATTCGCTTGGCCTCCTAAGTTTTGTAAAAACTCCCTTATTTGGGATATGGAGGGCTGAACCAAGTTGTTCTTTGGTTGTTGTTTATTTTTCTCTCGGTGTATACAGAAGTACTCGTATAGCTACTTGTATTTGTATGGAGTGGGAATTAGTTCATAATTTACAAAGAATTAATTAATATGTATGTAGGAAATAATTTATATATTTACAAAGTTTATTTTGAGACATATAAACTATACATATTTAGAGTTATTTATAAAAACAGACAGAGGGATACAGATCAATTTCCTTTTAGACAACTTTTTGCAAACTAGAGAGAATTTTTAAAGGAGGAAAAGAAAGAGGTAAGTAGGGAGTGTTCGGTTGTTTGTTTGTCTCTAATAAATTACAATAATTAATAAATGTAAATTCTATACAATTGGTCGAGTATAAGTACTATCAACTACCATATTATATATTTTTTATTATTTGTTTTAGTTAAACTACAGTAGTTTAAAATATTACAATGCCTGATGATTGTTTATATACCATGATGGACTACTGACCTGTGTGAGAAATTTTTTTCTGCTTCTTGATTATAAATTAACTTCCGTTTATGCATTCAAGAGTTTTATTCAACTTTTGTTTTCCACGACTTAGCTTCTTGCCGTAATCTTAAAAAGATGTACAATTTGGTTTGGTTTTTTTTCCTTTTTGAAAAATATAAGAATTTAATCTAAGATTAGAGTTGTTTGTTGTGTCCTCTTAAATTGTTAAGTTTTATTTGTGGTTTCTCTTTTGTGTTTTGTTCTGTTTAGCTTAATAAGGCATATAAAAATTTGTTTAAGTGTTAGTGATTGTGTACGAGTATTAGTAGTATATGTATATATTTATATATGTCCGGTTGTTTGTATCTTTTCTTGTGTTTTTTCTTCTTTTGTTTATTTTGTGAATTTATTTTGTTTAATCTCAGTTTTTCTTTGTAGTAGTTGGTAATAGTGCAGTTTGTTCAAAAAACTTTCTTTTTTCTCAATTATGTTTTAAGTGTTTTTCGAAAAAATTATTTATAAGGCCTTAGTGTATGTGTTAATTTGTTGGTTTTTAAAATGTCCCATATTTAAGTTATGTTTTATGTACTCTTTTCAATGTTGCTGTTTGTGTTTTTCTTTTGTTCTCATCTATGTAAATATATGATATTTCCGTCTAAAGCATTCAATAGTAGGGGGTCCTCTATATTATTGCGCTATACTCGCCAGACACAGACATTTAAAATATGTTGACTACTGTCAATCACACTGATCGGTAACGCGTCACTGATGTTCATACATCACTATTCACTAATACATTTTTTGCTGTTGATGTTGGGGTTCGTTTAAATAGATCTCATTCATACCTAATTTTTCCATTTTATTTATTTATTTATTTTTTAATATTTGTCCCAAAAAAAGAGAAGTTCTTATGAATAATGTTGTAATAATATTGTGAGCTGTTACTGTGTAAGAGGAGGGGAAGAGGTTGCACACCATTGCGTTGAAAGAAGTTAAACAATGCATTTGCCACGACTCTTTTGAAACGAGTTCTATTCATTGCTCATTTGAAAGTGCAGGCAGTCATAATATGGAATCTAGATCGATGTGTAATGAGCAAAATGAGCAGATCAGGAGTTGGCTTTAGGTTCATCTGTGTTGCAGTCTTTCAATGTGTGATTTTGTTTTAAAGGTTTTTAGCCTTTTAGGAAATAATCGAAAGTCTATTTTGTGGCCGTCGGCAGTTTCGAATGAACATCAAGCAATGGTTACGTGGGTTAGTATTATCTCTTAAGGTTAAGGTTAGTATTATCTCTTCGACAACCGAATCGAAATCGTATTATATTTTGTTTCTGTTTCAGACACCAAAATCTATGTTAGAAATAATTTTGATTCTGTTTCATATTTTCAATTTCAATTCTGATTTCGGTTCGATTATGAAATATTCTGTTTGTAATTCATTTGGGAATATTCAATTTAAAAAATTTTTAAAAATCTGTGAATATTTAAATCTATTTTGTCTTTCCTAATTTGCCTCCAAACTTTTTATCTGGCGGGAATCGAAAGCAACATTAGGTTTCAGTTGTAATTCATATGAAAATTCAACTTACAGAACACAATCATTGCACTTCGGCTCCTTGAATCAGAATATCTATTTTATTATGTTTGAATAAAGAAAATGTGTCAACTGTGCGACTTTAAATGTGTCAACTGTGCAAATATAAATTAAGATGAAATTTTTGATGAGCTTTTAAATAAATAACAAAAACAAAAACGGAGAGAAATCGGCTTAATTAGGAATGAGAAACAACGATAACAAAATGAAGCAGATCATTAATCGACTCTAGTTTAATTTGAGTTGTAGTGAATTTGCTTTAAAGGCTTTCTTTTGGAAAGAGCCGAAAGTCTATTTTGTAGCCAGCGTTAGTTTCATATGGCCAACGATCAGTGGTTACATGGCTACGAAGATGTGATATATTAAATATGCTTATCTGAAATTTGTTAAATATTTCGAAAATACGATCCAGTTTGAAATCTCAAGAGTACATATTGCGGCTTTCGTCTCTTTTGAATAAGCAGTGAACAGGGGCTTAAAATTTCGAGGTCGCCTATTAGCAATATTTCTATTTAAAGATCCTTAGTTTCATTTTGAAACGAGCCGAAAGCCGATTTTAACTTTGCAGAGGAGATCTCGCAATTTGTTTTTGGGCTCAGAGCTCCAAACCGATGGATGTGCCCTAATGAATCTTCGCAAAAAAAATTGCTAATCTAAAGTTGCCAAAGATCCTAAGCCGAAAAGAGACACTGGATTCCTTCGATTTTAAGGCTCAGTTTGATCTCAAAAGCCCATTTTGTGCCTTGCGCCTTGTAAAACTAACGTCATATTTCTTTGAGCTCGTAGCTCCGAGGTCTGTCCATAAGAGAGTCAATGAGAACCTTCCGAAAAAACGACTTTTAACAAACCTAATAAAATATTTACAAAACTAATTGTTTCGGTAACACTGTAATAATTTCAGCTACACTCAAAAAAATAAAATATTCAATTTTTCAATATTCATTCATTACTTTATTTTTATAAAATTAATGAACACAAAAACAAAAAACGAACTCTCTTGCATTCCAGTGGAGTTTCTCACATTCTCTGAGGGCATGCTGTTTACTGACGGTTCTGGGCGTTAGTTTCAGAAGATTTTTCTAAACTTATTGATTACTCGACTACTCGAAGTGTCCCTCTGCGATCCCGCGATCACACGTGCGATAATCGCCTGTGCTAATTATGTTGCCTCGGTCGGTCGGTTAGTGAGTGCATTCAATTAAATTATTAACAGTGTTATCGATTGAATCGTGACCGACTATGACGCGATGGTTAGTGCACGAGGCTATCGTTCTCTATCGTATAGCTACTTTTCCTTATATGAGTGGTGGTTTCTCCGATGCGTCTGTCGGGTAATCGACAGGGTCTAGTGAATGCTCCCCAAACTGTGATGTTCGCTGTTGTCATTAAACTGTGAGAAGCTTTGTCGTATCACACCCATGGAATGCAAGGGAATTTGTTTATCTTTTTTTTTTTGCTGTGGATCGAATGGAATAGTTTATAACAAGATAATGAACTGTTCTGTTCATGATAAAGCGAGTTTAGAAAATGTTTTAACTTTACGATATTAAAAAAATCAAAGTGAGATGAAATACCTATACTTTCAATCAGGGACCGTCACCAAAACGAGTATAAACTGAAAGATATTTTCGATTTGTTTCAATTTCTGGTACCTGAATTGGAATTGAATTGATTCCGATAACCGAATACAAATTGAATTTTTAGGTCTGCCACAGAATTCGTTTGGAATGGTTATAATTCGGTAGTTGCCATTCCGATCGATTTCGTTTTATCTTCTTTACATTCCGATCCATTTCGTTAATTCTGAAAAGTGTGAACGACCTCGGCAGTCCGTACACTCTCAGCGCATGGCACTCCATAAATATTTTTCCCATTATTTTATTAATATAAATGTTTGCTATGTTAAAGTTAAAAAAAAAAATAATTTAAATTATTATTTATTCACAAAATTTAATTCTATCTACAATTTCAATCCGAAAGAATTTTTCGTTTTCTATTACAAATAATTTTAATTCTGATTCTGATTCATATGCTCGAAACGAAGTTGAAACAAATTTAATTTCGATTCGGTTTATGAAATATTTTGTTTGTGTTTCATTTTTGAATTACGAATTAAAAAACAAATAACATTTTTAAATAACGGTGAAAATTTCTGACGGGAAGTCAAAACAACTAATGTACACAAAACAATCGTTGCATTTCGTGTCCTCGAATATGAATACACAGAATATGAATTTTATTAAATTGAAAACTGTATTATCGTGACTTTTTACTCATTATGTTTCATGTAAGAAACATATCGAAGGTTGTTTCAAATATACATCAGAATCAAATTTTAAATAAATTACAAAATTAAAAGCGGAGAGAAACTGAACATTCGTATATAATTTTGCTCTCAATAATGTAATACTCTTAAAAATTAAAAAAATTTTGTTAAATAATACTTATTAATATTTAACGGATATTTTCAGTAAATTTTGAGCTGAAACACAATCGACACCATAAATATAAATCATTAAAAAAAATCTATATTTTCCAATCAATAATCCTTACTCACATCTTTATATCTAATGTTCTTTTTGGGAGGAAAAAATTCCACAAGATATTGTTTCCTAGTGAACAAATTTAGCTATTGTTTTTACATCATAACATGTTCGATAATATATTTGTAAAATTGTGTCTTTTTATTACTATTTCATTTCATAAGATTTCAAATCAAAACGTTTTCAAATGTATTATCCAACATATTATGACGCAAAAAAGAAGTTGTTTCGATTTGAGTGCTGAAAAACGACAAAAAAAAACTTGGCGTTGCTATTTAAGAAAAGTTTTTTGTGCTGTCTTGAAATTTGAAGCTAAATTTTCTCACCGAGCAGTACATTTTCTTTAACGGCATTGCCGGCTCTGTTTCTGCTGTTTAACTACACTAAGATCGGACACCATCTTACAAATATATTATCGAAAATATTATGTCGTAAAAACATGAGTTGTCCCGATTTTAATGTTGGAGATATTGTCTTCTCTTGAAAAGAACATAGGGCCTAGCTTAACACAGTTGCAACAAAATGCAAATTCTATGACAACTGTCACAAAACCTGTACTGTGGTACGAAGGGCCGCGGTTAGGCAAGCCTAGCAATAATGAAGAATGCAGCCAGTTATGACGCTTGCCGTGGATGAATGTTGTAAAGACAAGAGTAGAGAAACGAATCGTTTCTATTAATATAATAATCTTTTAGTAAAATAACTGGACAGTGACGCTGTTTAAGATGAAGCTCGAAATTTCTGTGAAAAGAAGAAAAGGTAGAACGCTAAATAAAAGAACGGCAATGCATCGGATGCCGATGGTTCAGAGGCAGGCCTGTTTAAAGCCGATGGTGATGCATTGATAATTGATGTGCACCACGTTACAAACACGATTCGGAAAAACGATACCATGAACTACAATTAAAAAGTCAACCTTGGACGAACGAGAACCTATCTATTTCTCTATATCCTGACATACGGCTATAATGCAGCAAGCAACTGAGAGTTCTAAAAGTTTTTAAAAGAAAAATACCAAGTAAAATGAGTTCCTCATTAATAAATTCGTAGTTGTTTGAATTGTGAATACCTTGCATAGATAGATAGAGGAGAATAATATATAGATTTCAACTTGCTAACTCGGCTAGTAGGATCATGCAGATTTTTCTTGTTTGATAGAGTTTGACCCCGATTTGGCTCAAGTCCATGCTATTTAACTTTTACTAGCTATATAAATAAACCTCTTGGCAATAAGTTCTAGAATAACACCACAGCATACTTTCGGACGTAATATAAATCGTTGGACAAGGCATTGGAGACATTTAGTTTGCTCGATACCGACATGGTAAGGCGCGTCAAAATGCAGCAATTGTGGCTCAATTTGAGCGAAACGAAGAAAATGCTCCAGCATAGAAAGTCAGCAACAGTAAACACATTTGGCTAATATAGAAGAAATTGGTGAAATTTTTATTTTAAAGACACGTTCTTTCAGACCTAATCAACAACATATATTTCGTGTTTTTGGTGAAGGAGCACAGAAGATTGAAAATTTGAATTCCGTTTATACGGATAACAATAATTTTATATTAATTAGATAAATGTTTGCTTTGTTTCTAATTTGTCCTTTGATTGCGAAGAATCACGTGCCAATTTGAACTTCTGGAGATGTTTTTGCTATTATTAGAAAATAATTTATTTAGAGCTTGCATTCTCATCTACAACTGTACGGATCGAAAAGAGTGCGTTACCGTTCGCCGTGATTGTGCTTGTCAACATTGGAGAGTTCGCCTAGAGTTGTTTATATTTATCACGTAAGTGGCATTTGTAGAGACAACTAGCGCGCTACCTATGTTATATTAGTAGTGCTATTAGTCCACTATTATACTATTACTAGGAGCCATTTCCGTCATATTTTTTCCATTATTTGTAGCCATTTCCACTCAATATGGTGATACAATTGTGTCTGACTTTTATATCAGTGATTTAAACGTGAACTGAATTGAATTGCATTTAATTTTATATTCATGTTCAAATATTCTATTTAGGCCAAGGACGAATGCTACTGAAATTGATCATTTCCGTTTCCTTTTTTGATATAACAGCCATACGTATGAATCCTTCAAGTTGCCAATTGCCATAATTCACATTGTGTGAACTGAACGGTATTGGTCCATGTTTTGGTATGGGAACCATACAGATCTTTCCTCTAAGCAAACTTTTACAACTTTTCAAATTCACAGCTTCGGTCGGAGTTCAGGTACAATTTATGTGAAATTTATTATATCGGTACAAGTTTAAACGTAGCTTGGATGTAAATGTTCCAGAAAATTCATTGCCGACTATATACAGTATATAAAATTTACTTGGGTAAAATATGAATCTTGTTGCAAATGGTTCATATCGAAACTGTTTTCGAAATAGACCCCATTCGAATGGATATTGAAAATTTTGGTTTAGCTATTTTCAAAGACCACAGTTCCAATTATATTTGGTACGTACAATTTAATTGAAAGTGGGCCACATTTGTCAGTATTTTGATGTATGAGTAGCTTTTCATACAAAAGGGTCTGACAAGTTTGATATCATTGGACTACAAGTCACAACTTGTTAAATATTGGCGTTTGATTACATTCATACATTCGGTTAATTCAGGTTTGAACCTTATTGAAAACAGACCATGTTCTGATACAACATCCTACAAGTGAATTCCACAAGATTGACTTTATCGTTTCTATAAGCCACAATTTGTATAAGAATTTTATAATATGTCAATGTGATACAGCTGAATTATAAACAACATATGTAATTGACATTTAATTATATAATATTTAGAACATTCGGTTAATTCAAGGGTATATTAGAGTTCTATAAGACGAGTTTCGACTAATCGACTTTTTGTAGGAGAAAGTGAAAAGGTATAAATCAACTTTTATGTTGTGAAAATCCGACATTTATGTTGTAAAAATTAATTTTTATTTTCTTCTTTTAGATGCTTTTTTATTGCCAGATCTGTTAAATGTATCTTTGTATAAAAAATGAAAGCAGCGTCCGTATCAATAACTGTCTACTGTATCAATAACCATCTATAGTTGTAACCAGGGACTGTCACTGAAATAAAGTCAAATCCGAAAATAGCTTTGAATTATTCAGTTTTTGGAATCTAAATGAAAAATATAAAATTTTTTTTTTTAGATTCCTACCATCCGATTTAAAATTATATTGAATTTTGTTTCGGACATCCAAAACTAAATTTAAAAACAATTTTGATTTTGATTAACGTATCCGAAGATAAATTAGAACCAATTTGATTCTCATTCATTCAGTTTGTGAAACTTTCTCAATGTATTTTATTTGAAAATTTTCAATTCAAAAAAGCAGACACAATTTTTGAGCAACTGCAACTGGATCATAAATTCAGAAAATAAATTATTTGAATCATGTTTCACCAGAACATTTAACATACAAATCTTGATATTGTTGCACTTTCAATGAGAAAACATGTCCCGAGTCAAAAACTAAATTTTTAAATTTCATGATGTCATTTTAATATTACAAATATTTTTTTTATTTAATCTGTTGTTTGTTTCAATAAAACGTGTTAACTTAATAAGGAATACAACTCTAACACTTTCTGTTATAATAACCTAGAACATTTGGAATTTTCTATATTTGAAAAGGTCGAAAAGTCGACTTTTGTTCGAAAATCGACTTTTCACATATTTGAAAAAATCGGAAAGTCGAAAAATGAACTTTTCATATATTTCGTCGAAAAGTCGACTTTTCATGTATTAGAAAAAAGTCGAAAAGTCGACTGTTTGCGCCATCTATAGATCCCTATTGTCTATTGACTTTTTAAAACTCTTTTGAGCGATCTGAGCAAAAATTGTACTTACCATATCTTTAGATGTGTGTGTTTTCATAACTGATCCTGAAAGTTGAGCACTGTGAGTTAACATCAGATTTTACAACATTGTATCGTTGTATAGTCGTATTTATTTACCACCGCTGTAGAATTTGTGTTTGGTAATTTCCATGCAATAAACTGATACAATGAAACTACGTCGAAAATCTTATTTGCCAAGCGTCGTTTTCTCCACAAAATGTAAGTGCGATAGAATTCGTATGTTTACAATTTGCGATCAGATTTCCACTTAGAATTATTTATATAATTTTTCACTGAGCGCGTTTTATATTCCTTTTTGTGGCTTTGAAGTTACACAAATACAACTTACAACGTACGACGATACAGTATAAGGGGACCTACATAATAGTCACTTAATTTTTCATCTCAAATGATATAGAAAATTTATATTTTAAATTGCATTCATCACTGTTCAATAAGACAAATGACATTTTATAAATAACAAATATAATCAATAATTAGATACTGTAGGTGCACAATGCATCAGGTTACATTTGGAATGTACAAAAATGGAAGTCGATTAAAATCATTAAACAGAGAAAGGACATGCCTATATCTTGTATGTATTTAAATACAAAAATATTTTTTTGTGTTGTTACATTGTAATTTATTTTCCTACCTGCGATAGAACTTATATTTTTAGCGAGAAGTGGGGATATTTTGCATTCATTATCAGAAACTTTAAAATTTGTCGAAAAATATTTAGAATACGCAAATTTAACAGGCTGCTAAAGACAAAAATTCTGATCATGCTTAGGTACACAATAATAAGAAGAGAGATCCTCGATCTACTTAAAACATTACGCGGGATTAAGCTATAAGATGGAGAAAAGAGAAATGCCAGCAATATTAATAATATGCAGTATAATAGTTCTACAGTAGTTTCACTTTTCTCGAAAGTAGCTTCTTTAATAGGCAATTTTTCTCTGCTTCATTAGTTAGTTGTTATTATTTTTTGTTAAAACTTTTTATAACTTCTTTCAACACTTCTTTCATGTAATAGCACTGTCATTCAGGAAATATTCTCTCAAAGCTTTCGAAACGAAAACATTAAGGCAAAAGTACACTTTTCATATTTCAAAACAAATATCTCGCAACAGAGAACTGTAAGCACGTCTTCTCGATCAGATATTCTGACTTAAATGGTATCAAAATAGGTTATCAAATGCAAGTTATACAAGCTCGTAAAAGTTCTCAGAGCAGGTGATTATAAAATAGCTTTTCTGAAGCAAAGAACCTGTTCTCCCACTTACGAGTTACTCCATGTTAAGTCAACACAGAATATTTAGTCGATACCTAAGATGTAGAAGAAACTTAGAAATGTTAATTAAACACAAATAGAAGTTATGAGTTTGTTTTTAAATATTAAAATATTGTTTTCACTATTTAATATTTTGTTACCACACTCTTTTGGTTTATTACGAGTAGTGAAAGTTTCAAATCCCTTGAGGTCCAGCAAAATCTCTGTGTACTCGTATATATTTTATAATAATTGGTAGTTATGAAGCTAATCACACAGCATATTGTCACAAACCACTGTGCGGTACCAATATCACCTAAAACAAATCGAAAATATTGAATAGAGATAAATTCATAGGCCATCGCTATTAAAAAGTTACTTCAATGGCATGCAATTTTAACAAATAGTAAAGCTTATTTTCCCTCTGTACAAGACATTGCATAAAAAAAAGGATTTGTCATCTACTCAATTAATCCGGTTAAATCGACATTTGTTGTGTGATGGTGGGTAAAGCATGTTAGTTTTAGTTGTCTTCCCACAAAACAAAAGACAATTTTTAAAAACAATATTTTGAAAAAGTGTCATCCTAGCGAAATGGTGTGCAACCAGTTGGGGAATGGGCAGGGAAACTGGGTAGAGGACCATAATGTAAAAACAATTAAAAAAAGAAATCAAATTTATATTGTTTTTTTTTTCTTCATGTTTATTTCGAATTGCTTTTTGTATTATTTTTGTTTATTTATTTAATATTAATATTAGTTGTTGTTTATTCATAGTACTTTCATAATTTAATTAATAATAATTATAATAATAAAGTGAAACTGAGACAGTAAAAATGAATACAATATTTTCTTGATTTGTTTTGTTTTGCGGTTATCGTTTGTTTTTGTTTTGTTTTGTATTTGTTTGTAACAGTTTTTCTTTATGTTTTACTTCCTTTTTGTTTGTTTAACATGGCAGTGATGTCTTAAGATTTACACACTTAGAAAAAAGGAAAAGTACAACAAACGAGAGAATGTGTGTGTGTGTGGGTGAGAGAGAGAGAGGGAGTGGTTTCACATTTCTCTATTTGTGTTTTGTTACAACAAATAATAATTTTAATGTTTTGACAACAAATTTATTGTTCGTTTTGTTGGAATTTACAAAAAAAAAAATTTTAAATGAATTTACAAAAATAGTTGTTGTGGTAGTGCTGGAAATTAGTGTTTTTTGTTCTCTTTACTTTACGTTCTTTAGTTATTTGTTAAGTGTGTGGATGTGTGTGTGTTGCTATGTATGTGTTGTTGTTTAATAATTTGTATGTTGTTTTTTTGTTATTGTTGTAGATAATTAATTTATATGCGTAATATGTATAAATATTAGTTAATTTTAGCTATATTTATCATTTGCTTGGTATTAATTTTTACTATCGCTTCTTTTTTTTTTTGGTTATAACAAATGCGGGAAATTAAAACTTGCACCCTAATATTGTTGGAAGCAAACGCGAACGCATACGCAAAATCTTAAGTAATCTATAATATTATGATTCCACTGATCATGATTTCGGTAATAGAGCAATTTCTTCGAAATCAGTTTATTTTTGTTTTGAATTTATACAAAATCGAAAACAAACTAATTACATTTCCTATTTGCATTTAGTAGGGACGAAGCATAAGTTATAGAACTTTCAATCATAAAAACTATGCGTTTACGTTCGCGTTGTCATTTTACATTATAAGGTGTTTAATATGTATGCTGCTTGTTTTAATTGCATGTAATTTATATAACAATTCAAAATAATAAGCCTTTACAAACTCTAATATAAATTACAACTGAATTGCATTAATGGAAAATTCAGCATTAAGCTTGAACACAACGCAAGCGTCTGGCGTCTTATTTCGCAAAACTCTCTCTCATTGTGTGTGTGTGAGTGTCGGAAAGGTTACGGGACGATGGCGTTAATGTTTAGGAAAACCCATAAAAAACTATAGCAGTTTTCAAATTTGTAGTTTGTCATTAACAAATGCCATAAATTTCAAACTTTTATTAAATTAAACAAACGAAATTTAAAAGCATTTGTTAATATTAATTCGGAGAGACTTTATAGGGAGGGTGGTTTTTTTCATACAAAGAGAGAGAGAGAATGAGAGAGAGAGAGAGAGTTCATATGGCAGTTTTCGTTATTTTTTGTGAAAGTTTAGCCATCAACGCCACCGTCTAATACCTTTTTAAGTAAATATAAGAAAAGAAGAACGCCAGCCGCTTTAATTGTAACTCACGTTGCCCGTTAATGCTTTAGTTTTGCTACATGTGTCACAGAGTGAAGTTCGTTCGGTTCGGTGAGGACAAATTCTATTACTTGTGTGGTTGTTGTTTAGTCGTTTAAATCTGACTGATTAAATTTTAAATTGAATTCACTACACTTTTAATTACGCACACGATCTTTAATGCATCACTTGCTCTTGTTGCTTTCAAATTTTCGCTATTCATTTAATTATATCGATTTTTAATAGTATTTTTATAATTATATCTCACTAATATTTACACTATTTTGTTTATTTTAAGTAGTAATTTTTTTTATAATTTATTTGTTTTTTTGTGATTTTAAATTTATTTCTCTTAAATAAATTTACTAACTATAACAAAGTGTTGGTTTGCTTTGTTGGTTGGTTGGTTTGGATCGCCTGGGGGGGAGGGTTTACTATTATTTATACGTTAATTATTGTTGTTAATAATTCATACGAATTTGTTTTGTTTTTCTTCAATTTGTATTCAGTTTTCGTTAATTTTATTTAATATTAACTACTAACATTATTCTCTTGTTATTCTTGTTAGTTTTGTAATTTGTTGTTGTCTTTTTTAAAGTGAATATGTATGGATTATGTTTTGTTAATAATAAATACTTCTTTTTTTGTTATTATTTTCGTCGGTTTTTTTGCTTGGTTACTAATTTCTGCTTTCTCATCCATATAATTTATTTGACAAATAGTAAACTATAGTTATTTTTATGTTATTTTATCATAATAATTTTGTTTTTGTTTTATATAATGACATCACATTATGTTTATGTATAACTGTATGTATAATATATAAATATTCCTTTTTTAAATTTTTTTTATGTCCATAACCAATTTTGTTTATATTATATATAAGTATATATTTTTATTTCTTTTAATATTATTTCTTGTTTAAACCAATTCAGTGGGCTCGAATGTTTTTATAACAAAAATTACAAAAAAAAATATTAAAAAAAAACAAAAAGCTCTCAATTCAGTTAATCTTATTTTAACTCAAAATTTAAATTTTCGTATCATTAAAGCATTATTTTTTATTTAGTATTTTTTTTTTTAATTTTTCTTTTATATTATTTTATTTCTGTTTTTGTTTTTCTTAGTTATGTATAAATAGTAGAAAAAATATTCGAATTTAAGTTTTGAAAGTTTTTGTTGAAGAGTTTTCCATTTTCCATTTTCCATTTTTCTTTTGTCTGTTGAATAGAGTTAGTTTATGGTAAAATACTGAAGATTTTTTATTTTTATTCTTGTTGTTATTTTGTTTAATGACATTTTATTTTTTATTTATTTGTTTTTTTTTTTTTGGTATTTTGTTGTTGTTTTTGAAGAAAGCAAAAAACATTAATAATAATAAATGTACAAATATAAGTATAGAAACTGTAAACTGTAGTGTCGTTAGAATAGTGTAGAAGAGTAATTGTTTTTTGTTTTATGTGTTTTTTTAGTTTTCTCTTTTTGAGGGGGTAGAAGAGAGGGAGGGTTATTGGTTTTTCTTCATATGAGTAATTGTTTATAACTATGTATATGTTTAGAAAAAGCTCTTTAAGAATCCAGCTGGTCCAGCCTGTAAGTAATAGAATAATATGATATTAGTTTTAATTTTGTGAAAACCAGAAAAATTAATTTTGTAAAATAAATTTCCTTTTATTATAAATTAACCCATTAATAAGTATTTCAACTTTGTTACTGTATTTTAATTTATCGACTCACATATTTAAATTTCGGACTTCTTAAAGGAGGTGTATTTTTAATTTTGAACATTTTGTAATTTTACTAAATATTTAGAAAACCAATTATCAATGATTTATCATAATCATATATACGAAATGCTCTCAAGTAGACTAATTTTATTTTATATTCCTGTTGTTTTGAGATGTGAAGTTTTTTCACCAGTGAAATTTTTATTTCATTCACAATGTAAGCAGTTACAACCGCAGAGTTGATCACAAGCCTCTTAATATGCAAAAATATAATGACACACAATACATTTCCATTGCCAAGAGAAAATATTTGGAATTACGTCGACTCGTTTTGGAAACCACGCTGCATTTAAACCCAGTAGTGTGTTTAATGCATGCGACAAAAATAGATTTTTTGAGTGATGAATAGGGGATAAAAAGGGTTAAATCTGTTGCTATTGCTCAACTGGCTAAAGTTAGAAGCACGAAAGTTGATGCAGTAGGCGTGACGTGACGTGACGTGACAGAAAGGGATTCGGCTGAAATTCATGCCATTCATGTTATGGAATTTGAGGGCAACAATATTATTGCTTAGTATTTGGCTGTAAAATTGCAACCAGCCATAGTTAATGAGCTACGACATTTACCTGTAAACAAGATGTTTGTGTATCCAACGCCATGGAGGTGGGCATCCAAACAATAGACAGTAATGTCGCCAGAAATGTTTCAAACAGTGCAGGCCAGAATTCAACGTAATCCACGACAAAACGCAGTTCAATTGGGACGAAATTTTAATACGTCTGTTCGTAGCTTGAGGCGCATATTAAAAGTTGAACCGCAATTGAAGCCTTACAAATTATAAAAAGTGCAAGGTTTAACACCTGCACCTGTGTTAAAACACTTGAACACATTGATGCCGAGCATGAGAATTTGGTGTTTTCTGATGAAAAGATTGTAAACTATACGAAGTGTGTTAAAAAAATAAGTTGAATTTTCATTTTTCTCAAAAAATATTTGTTTATTCACCAATTTCTACCTTATCTTCTTCAAAGTAGTCCCCCTCAACAGCGGGGGAAAATATGTTGCCTTTGTGTTGGTTCTCCTATCGATTCTCCAATGGTCTTGGAAACTGTTGCTTTGATACTACCGAAGATTTCCGATGATTTGCCTTCATTTAACGCCAGTGCAGAATATGTCTCTCGTATGCCTGACCTTCAATTAGCTGATAGTCGACTATTCGACAGTCGATCTGTGGACTTCTTATTGGATGCCGATTTGTATCCTCGTATAATTAAAGGAGAGAGTCGACGGGTGTTGGAATCGTTGCTAGCTCAGAAAACCCTCTTTGGCTGGATCATCACAGGTCCCGTTCCTGTGACGTCTGTTAGAACTTTCGGTACCATAGTTGATTTTCCAGAACGGGAAAATCTTCACGACCACCCTTTGGATCTCGTCAAGAGGTTTCGTAAAATGAAGGCTTTAACTACTCAATTCTGCATTCGGTGGAAGGATGAATATCTACGCAGCTTGCGGAAAAGATATAAGTGACGATTTCTCAAACGAGATATATAAATTAACGATTTGGTTGTTCTCCGCGATTTTTCAAATCCTCGAGACAGTTCGCATATGCACTTTTTGGTATGTCCTTGAGCTCTCTCAGCAATTCGGTTTTTATCTCCCCAATCGTCGTAAAACGCCGTCCTTTCATGGGTCTCTTCAATCTTGGAAACAGGAAAAAGTCACACGGGGCCAAATCTGGTGAGTACGGTGGCTGAGGCATGATAACGGTGTTTTTTTTGGCCAAATAATCTCTCACAAGCAAAGATGAGTGAGCAGGTGCGTTATCATGATGCAAAAGCCATGCATTTTTTCCACAATTCCGGGCCTTTTTTTTGTATTGCTTCATGGAAACGGCGCATAACTTTAGGGTAATACTCCCTATTTACCGTACGACCTTGTGGTAAGAACTCCTGATGCACTACGCCGTGGAAATCATAGAAAACAGTGAGCAAAACCTTGACATTTCATAGAACTTGGCGTGCTTTTTGTGGTCTTGGCTCTCCTGGACTCTTCCATTGGGGCGATTGGGCTTTGGTTTCGATGTCATAACCATGATTCGTTATCAGTTATGACCCTTTTAAGCAAATCTGGATCATCGTTGACGTCATTCAACAATTCCTGAGCGATGCTCATGCGACGTTGTTTTTGGTCAAAATTCAGCAATTTTGGAACGAACTTCGCTGCCCACGCTTCATGCCCAAAATTTCCAAAAAGATTGCGCGGCATGAGCCAACCGATATGCCGACATCCTCGGCAACTTCTCTAACTGTGATTCGGCGACTCTACATAACAATTTTCTTCACTTTCGCAACATTTTCATCAGTTGTTGCTGGGGTGTCCAGAGCGAGCGTCGTCATTCACACCTTCGCGAATTTCTGTGAAAAGCTTGTATCACTTGTAAACATTTTTTTGACTCAGAGTACATACGGTGATGCCACTGTCAATATGTCAAGTGTTTTTGAGCACTTAATTCCACTTTTTACACAAAATTTGATGCAACTTCTTTGATCCATTTTTTTCGATAGCAGAAAATCGGCGAACACGCTAAGCACTTGTCTTATTTATGCCTCTTACAAACAAACTGAACATTCTATATGGGTAAAACCGTGAACATATCTTCGAGACGAGTGTAATAACATAAAAAAATAATAATCGCAAGCCGAATGTACGTAGCACGAGAAATTTGAAAATTCATCTTATTTTTTGAACACACCAAGTATGTAGACTAGTGAATTGCCTTGCAAAAGGAAGCGCCTGTCTCTGTGATGGTCTGGCACATGGTAACTGCCACGGGACGTCAAAAGATTTTACACAATACTTTGTTGCCTTGGGCACGTAAAAACTTTGGTAGAAATCATTGGATGTTTCAACAATACTCAGCACGTTACGCTTTTTACAAGAAAAAGTTCAAAGCTTTATTTCTTCATAACATATTCTCCGGACTTGAACCAAACCAAAATATCAACAATGCCTTGAAAGTTGCTCTTTCCTATGTTACTCGCATATGCAGATGACGTAGACATTATTGGCCGAAAACTGCGAGATGTTACTGCAGCCTTCTCAAGTATTGAGAACGAAGCAGCGAAAATGATTCTGGTGGTAAACGAGGACAAAACAAAGTTATTGGTTTCAACGAACAAAGAGTCTACTCGTTTGGGACGCTGTGTGAACGTTGACTAGTATAATTTTGAAGTGGTGGAAGACTTCATCTACCTCGGTTCCGCTGTAGACAAAAACGAATGATTTCAGCATGGATATAAAGAGGAGAGTATTGCTTGCTAACAGATGTTACTATGGTCTAAGCAAACCCATATCATTGAAAATAAAGCCCTAAAAGCCGACAAACAACAATCCGACTGTACCAGACGTTGGTTCTACCCGTCTTGTTATATGGCGCATACTCCTGGGTTATGACGCTAGCAGATGAATCGGTATTGGCAGTTTTCGAGAGGAAAATATTCCGGAAAACATGTGGACCCATAATCGTTAACGGAGAGTATCGGCGTCGCATGAACAATGAGCTGTATGAGCTATATGCCGACATCGACGTGGTCAAACGCATTAATATTCGTATATAGCGATTGTGTTGGCTGGGCCACGTAGTGCGGATGGACCCAAATGCTCCGACACGGAAAGTTTTCGACAGCGAACTCGATGGACGGCGCAGAAGAGGGCGACCAAAACCCCGTTGGAGGGACCAGGTTTTTGAAATACTGCCGAAGCTTGGTGTGACGAATTTGAGGAGAAGCGCAGAAGATCTAAGCGCTTGGAATTATTTTCTACGGGCGGCGTATAATAGATAAGGATGTCTATTCCATTCGCCACCTAAGAAGAAGAACACTTCGAGCGAGATTTCCGCAATAAAATAATTAGTATTGCAGGAGCGTGATAATTTTTATTCTCCAACCGGCCGTTAAATGCTTGACGTTTAAAAAATTTGACCGAATTCGGCACAGCTGAATGAAAAATGTATGTCTAAGAATTTATGAATTAAATGGATTATTTGTGTGGGAGCTAGCAGAAGGTTAATATTTTCAGTTTTTTTAAAGTGGTACAAAGTTGTAAAAACTTAGATAATGGAATCTTACCGGTTCACATTAGAGAGTAAATATTAAATTTTGGAAAACAGACGAATTTGATTAAATATTGGGTTGCAAAAATTTTAACAAGTTTTGTAAAGATTTACGATAAATATCTTGTCTACTAGCTAGCCAGGAATACAAATGGACGTGGTACTTTAAACTGTTTCTTCTGTTTAATTTTTGCCGGATCAAATGGTATATACCTTTATTTCTTCGGGTCTTTTGTAAATTTTCAGGACGCATCAGATTTTGGTTGCATCTTGAGCATATAATCCTGATGCATCACAAGCAAAATGAGTCATATAGGTTCTTTTAACAATGAAAATAGGTTTGTTAGCTAATTTCTTGTGCAATTGTACCGTTTAGGCTGCGTTCACAATGCGTTCATTAAATATATTTTTAACAAAATATTTTTCGTATTTTAAGAGGTTTACAAAATTACTAAATTAATTCACTGCTTTATTTTTAGTTCGATCTGTGTGTCAGAATTTTGTTTTACTTGTTTATTAAATCTCAAGATTATCTTAGCTTTTTGCAAAGCTTGACTCAAAAAAAGAAGTTTTGGCAGAGTGATATTCTCGCAATGTCAGGCTCCCCTTATGGATATTTCGGATCCTGCACGGATCCTCATCAGTAAACTTGGTATACAAATTGTGAACAGTTTATCAAGTCTTATTACTTCTTGATTGCACAAATTCGAAAAACGTCACAAGAATTCATTTATAAAAAAATATTCCTTAGTTTTTGTTGAAAAAAAAGACATCGGCTTTTAAACAACATTATTTTGTTGTTGATTTCGTAATCAAGAAATTCGTCGAGCTCTACGTCATCATTCACTTGTTTATTCTTAGTTCGGTTTTTGTTTTTTGCAAAGCTTGGTTTTTTACTTAATAATTGTAAAAAGCTTTTCCGTGTCCTATTCAAAGAATGCAAGAGAATTTGTTTCTTTCTACTTACTTTGACGATCATTTAAATTTTAATATTTTTTTACGTTGCGGTTTTCTGCAATTTTTGATTTCGAAATTTGTCGTTTATATGTTATGCTTCACACTTTTTATATTGTTTGCTCATATTCAATAATTTTTTTATATTTGCAACATCTTTTGTTTCTAATTGCAGATTTTCTGACATTTTTTGCATTCGGTGAGTACTTTTAAGCTATCTAATTTTACTTTAAATTAATTACTTTTCGCTTCAATGTTGCTGTGTTTTATCTTTACTATTTTAGTCATTTTTCTATGTTTAGGAGACTTTTTTTAATTTTGTCATTTATATCTGTGTAAGATGTTTTTATCTACTTCAGATTGATTTAGGTTTAGGCTAATTTTTTAAGCAACAAGTGAACGATCTCCTATTTAGACGATTTTATATTTTTTGGCTTTATTTTACTATTTTAAATATTATTTAGAAATTGTTAATTATCTCTTTAAAAATTTTGAAGTCTCACTAGATTTTGATTACGTTTTGAACATATCGTATACTGCGGATGGATCACTAGCAGAACGATCACATCGGTTCTTTATAATAATTTACCGTTTGGACTAAGTTCATAATGGTAGCGATGATATAATTTTTTCCCCAACATATTCAGCATGTCATACAAAGACCTCAATTTTCTAAAATCAATCAATCTAATCTAAAATTTCAAAATCCTCGAAAATGGTTCCACAGAGATATTTGAGTTTTGTTTGAAGGTTCGGTGTTGACAAACAAAGAAATGCATTTGCCCAAAATGTGAACTTCGCAGTACTATAAGCAAAAATAACTTCTTTTAATAACAATAATAATAATATAACATTGTATTGCGTTATTCGAAATATTCTGAAATTGAATTGTGACTTTTTCTTATTATTATGCAAACATCCATTTTGGCAATGTGTGCGTTGAACATGTTTCCTTGTCAATGCGTGCTTATAAGTGTGAGTAGTGCGTGGAAAAAATGGAAGATTGGCAATACTTTTTCAGTGATGTTTTCTCACATTTAGCACTTTTTTTTTATTGCATTTTACTGTTTTTTTTTTCGCAAAAATGGTCGATTTCGAAAATCGTTAAATGTGTGAAAAATCCTAACCGTTTTGCATCAAAAACCTCATAACTAAGAATAGCTTCTCAATGGAACCTCCATATAATTCAACCTGAGAATGACAACTATGATAACTAGAGTCCGTTTTTCTCGAATTTCATTTTCAAACTCAAATTTATTTCAAATACTGCAATTTAACCAACAATATCATCTGTATAATATTTAAATTATAAATATTTCATATAGCTAAATAATTTGTGCACAGATCGGTTTTTATCTTTAATTTTTAAAATTAAAACCAATCATCTTTTTAATTTTTGATTTTTAACATAGATATCAAAAATGTTATGTTATGTTTTGTTATAAAACACAAAAATAATTATTGTAACTAATTTTCATAAAAAAAATCGGAAATAATTTTTATAATTTATATCTATAAAAATAACAATTAAAATATAAATTTGTGGCCATTGAAAGATAAACATTTTCATATAGTACATATGTATGTGGAACGTTTCTAACCCAGTGATTTGCGGTCCTTGGTTTTCACTATATAAGTTATATATGTATAGTGATGATGGATGGATGGACGCCCAACCATCCTTGCTCAAGTGAGTTGCAGACCAACTTTGTCCAGATACTACCGTGAGGCGGTAGCAAATCGGTTCATGACGTTCCAAATTCCTAATAGTTACGGATCACTGTCATGTTCATTTAACGACAAAAAAAAAAACTCTATAATAAAAAGGTGACTGATGTTCCAAGTATCACTGGGTATCTATCTGTGATAAGTTCATCAGTTCTAAGTGCGGGACAAAGCAAGAAGATTGCCGAGTTGTCGGAGAGAAATCTAACAATAAGAGAGCATCCAAAAAGAGCATAATGACCATTTCTTTGGATGCAGAAGTGTTTCAAATTGCAATCGCGACTAATGGATTTAACATGTTCCTGTTATAGGAAGGACGCTATTGTTTGATACTGACGTTTCAGCGTTTTTGATACAGTGTTCACGATGTGATGAGAATGTTATTCTATGATAAACATATGGTGGATTATATTCAGTTTACCAGAAATATATTAAAAATTCAATATCATTAATGTTATTTTGGCATCCATTTTTGGCAGCAATGAAAAAACTATTCTTTTAGAATTACATAAAATTCTGTCCTAATTGGCAGGAGCCTCACAGTTGTAAGCCAAATACAAATCAGTGGAATAAATAGCCAATCTATTTTCTGTCATATTCCTTAAGACAGTTAGTAAAATAGACTGTCAAAGGACCTAAAGCACAGATTACACTTAAATAAGAATATAAATGAATTTTACTCAGTGCTTAACTTAGGATCCATTAAAAAAACTTTCAATTATATGAGAAAATATCTGGGGATGCTGTTAAATGAAACATTGCTCTCCTGTTTTGCCTGGAGCCAAAGGTCGGGGAGACTTTTATTTGTATAGCACAGTTTTGTTATTAGTTTAAAATTGTGAATACCAGTTTGACTTCGAAGAGGGAGAACGTGCTTGTAATAGGCTAATTTCCGCTATATGAATATCCTAAAATAAAGCAAAAAGAGACAGAAACTCTAAAGGCTGAAAGTCCGTAATATGTATATATATGTATGTAGGACATTTCGGTTGATAGCCCATTCTGCTCTACTGTAGAATACATCATTGGGTAATGACCACTCCCCCACAATTCTCACAGTATTTAACATTCCCTTGAACCCAGAAATCTCTTACCATTTTCCAAACAGGCATACAAATTGGTTGAGATACATGATGTACATAAGCTCTCATCTGTGGCAAAACTTTTCTTTCAAAACACCAGACGAAATTCAGTCTGCCATCATCGTCCTCACTACCACAATGACAACTGCCGCAAACTTGGCAACTCCGCACAAGGTCTAAGCTAAAACAAAAAATGACTCCTCATGTCATATTGAATCCCTAATCAAAGAGAAAAGGAAAGCGAGAAGACGATGGCAAAAGCACAGATCTCCCTACCTCAAAGCTCGTCTCGATCAGTGCAAGTCAAAACTGAGGTCAACTCTGGATGAAAAAAAAGAAATCTCCGAAGCCCGCTACTTATCTCGTCTAGGAGCCACACAAAACACTAACTATAGCCTGTACAAGGCCACTAGGCAACTACAGCGTCCTATAACACAGGAGTCTCCAATACGGATGAAAGATGGAGGATGGGCAAGGAGTAGTGATGAAAAAGTGAAGGAATTTGCTGATCATCTGGAAGAAGTATTTGCTCCTAACGATACAATCTCTCGTGTGAATCCGACGATCATTAGCCCAATGGTCACAAATCCAATGAAAATAAGTCTATCTCTCTTAAAGAAAAATGTTCTCTCGTTGAAAATGAATAAATCTCCTGGACACGATAAAATAACAGCGAAGATGATTTCAGAACTCCTCCACAATATCCTCAAATTAGTTTTATTTATATTTAATGCTATACTTCGAATTGGTTACTTTCCTCGATCATGGAAGCTGTCTGAAATAATAATGATCCCAAAACCTGGAAAGGAACTGTCACAAATTACATCCTATCGATCCATAAGTTTACTCTCTATTTTATCTAAACTGTTTGAAAAAATCTTTCTCCAAATGTTGTACTCCCATATTGAAGCAAACCATGTAATACCCACGCACCAGTTTGGGTTTCGCAAGGGTCATGGAACGACAGAACAAGTACACCGTATAGTAACCCAGATCAGAAAAACATTCGAAGATCGGAAATATTGCTCAGCTCTCTTTATAGACATCTCCCAAGCCTTTGACAAAGTGTGGAATGAAGGCCTTATTCACAAAATAGTCTCTTTTCTACCGGCAAATACTCATAAGCTCCTGGAGAGCTATCTGAAGGATCGATCTTTTGTAGTAAAGTCGAAAGACTCTGTTTCAACTCAAAGAAAAGTTTCAGCAGTAGTTCCTCAGGGCAGTATACTAGGCCCTATACTATATACCATCTACACCTCTGACATGCCTGTTCATTCCCTAATTCAAACCTCAACTTTCGCTGATGACACTGCATTCATGAGCACTAGCACTTGCCCATTAATGGCTTCTAGACAACTGCAGTCTCATATACACACATTAGAATCTTGGCTCGAAAAGTGGAAGATAAAAGTAAATGCTGTACACTAAGAGTGTACAGGTTACATTCTCTCTTAGACAGAACAATTGCCCAGCCCTCACTATTCACGGTAGTACCATACCCGTTCATAACCATGTCAAATATTTGGGTATTCACCTTGACCGACGTCTCACCTGGAAAAATCACATTGACTCAAAAATCATACAATTGAAATTAAAAATGGCTCAACTCCACTGGCTTATTGGCTCCCAGTCTACTCTCAGTTTGGAAAATAAAATCACCATCTACAAAACCATATTGAAGCCAATATGGACATACGGCATCCAGATGTGGGAAACGGCATCGGCTTCTAGCATAAATAAGCTACAGAGAAGACAATCAAGAATACTGCGCCAAATTTGTGGTGCCCCATGGTATATTAAACATTCCTTATATTTCCGAGGAGATAAGAAAATTAAGCAGGCCATATACATATATCGAAGTTGTGCTCCCACTCAAACCCACTCGCTCAAAACCTTCAACATTTTCCCGGTCATATACGGCTAAGAAGAAAGGACACGCTAGACTTGGTCCGGTGATAAACAGATCTGTTCGCCAAAAACAAGATCCGGCAATGGTAGGATTCGAAAGAAAGATCCAATAAAGAAAATGAATGAAAAAAAAAAAAAAAATTGGGTAATGCGAAGCAAAGGAGACGGTCCTAAGAGCATTTCGTTACATACAAACCGTCGGAGTAGTGTAGGTGGCATTTGTTGGCCATTGCTCTCTATGACGAATTTAATAGAAGGCGAGTTAAAAAAAAACAACCAAACGTGTTAGCGCATTCTTTTATCTTTCCAAAAATTGCTAGCTTTCTTCAGCGAAAAATGTCGGAAATAGAGAAGATTGGGGGGGATTCGCACAAATTGATGCTGATGCTATCAAGTCAATTAGTACCAAACATGTGTCCAAATAGCAGAAATCTCATAATTGGGATGAGCTGACCCACCTTTCAAATTTTCTGAAATCCTTCGGAGGCCTTTTTCCGAGATCAATGAAAGGTTTTAATTTTAAATAGCACATCGCGCTTTAAGCTGGTCTTGATGAAGTCCACATTATTCTCTGATGATTCAAAGATTTTAGGAAAGATTTATTGGAAATATTTCCAACTGTCCGTGAGTAAGACAAAAGGTTCCATTCTATTATGTCCTACAAAAGGTTCGTATCGAAAAATCCACTAACATAAAATTGAATAATATATATATTTTGCCTTATGGGCTTAGATGACCTACTGAAAACTCCAATAAAGCATCTGGGTGCACTAATGGGTTAATCATTTGACATAATTGTACTTACATCTTGTTGTTGCTGTGTTTGTGCTTGTTTGACTTTTGCTTGGGCTATCTTTAAGGCTCTGTAAAAGAAAGGAGAGTCGGAAACAAAACATAATGATAATTAATATGGCTCTTAAACCCTCAATCTCTTTATATTGAAACATACTGTTGCAAGTCCATAATTGTCTTTTCTTTTGCATTCTGTTCTTCCTGTGACATTTGCACCAACTTGAGTAAACGCTCTGTTTCCGCTGCGGATTTTTGGTGTTCTTCTTTGGTGTTTTGTAGTTCCTTGATGCAACTGCATGATTGTAAGGTAGAGAAAGGGAAGCACAACAAATAAAATAAACACCATTTGCAGAAACCTTCTCCAGTTTACTTACGCTTCCAATTGTCTTTGTGTGTCCATGAGTTTCTTGTTGAGCTCTCCCGCTGCTGCGGCTCCGCCGCCTTGGGCTTGGATCTGTTTTTCCAGCTGATCCATTTGTTCTTTTCGCTTGCGCAGCTGGACATCGAATTCGACCATTTTCTTTTCCTTCTCCTCGATATCTTTGCGTTTCGCCTCGATTTGCTTGCGTTGCTCCTCGATAATTTTACGCTCACTTTCGACAGCCTTAGCCTGATTATCGATTTGTTTGCGGACTTCTTCCAGTTGTTTTTGTTGGGCTTCCAATTGTTGCCGTTGGGCTTCGGTGGCTGCAGCTGTAGCTCCTCCAGCTTGAGCTGCTTGTTGCAATTGCTGTTGTAGTTGTTGGATTTGTTGTTGGGCAGCTTGTAGCTGTTTCGTTTGTTCCTGATTGGCGACCTAAGCCGTGGAGGGAGAGAAAAGCAGACATAGGTTTCATATTAGATGATGTAAAATGAAATCGTTGGTACCGGTTTCTTGTATACACACTTACCTGACTCTTTTGCAATTCTTCCACCAACAATTCCAGTTGCTGTTGGAATTGATCTCGCTGCGTTGCCGCTGCTTGCAATTCAGCCTTGACTTTCTCCAGTTCTTTGTTAATTTCGTCGGTGTTGGCAGGTGCGGGTTGTGGTTGTTGCTGCTGTTGCTGTTGCGCTTGCTGCAGTTGTTGTTGTGATTGTATCAGCTGTTGTTGCATTTTCTGCATTTGAGCATGTTGTTCCTTAATGTGCTGATCCATCATTTGAATGCGCTTATGCATCTCCTGTGCCGCCTTATCGGCCATATCGGCCTTGTTCTTCTCAGCCTCGATCACCTTACGCCACTGTTCCATTTCTTCACGTGTAGCGCCACCTTGTGCTGCCGCCCCAGCGGCCTGTACAGCCTTTTCGGATTCTTGAAGTTTCTGTTGCAGCGCCTGGATTTCCTTTTGCATCGCCTGTATTTCGGCTGCGGGCGCTGGGGGCACTGCGTGACCGTTGCGTAGCTTGCGATTTTCGTCGCGGGCCTTTTGCAATTCGGTTTCGGCGTTCTGCAACTCCTTCTGGAAGTTCATCAGGATCTCTTGGCTCTTCTCTAGCTGATGGACGAGTTGCTCTCGTTCGATTGTCAACTGCTTGCAATCGGCTTCCAACTGTTGCATGTGTTTTTCGAGTTGTGGATGAGGTTTATCGACGCCTCCGTTGCGTGATGTTTGTCTGAGAGCTTCCTTCTCGGCTTCCGTTTTCTCGAGACGATCGTGCAGACGACCCAATTCAGCAGACATACGTTCAAATTCAATGCGTGTAGATTCATTAGCTTCCTGTTGTTTAGCCAAATGCATTTGAGCTTTCTCCAATTCTTTAGCCAGTCTTCCGGCTTCCAATTCGGTAGCATCACGAGATTGTAAAGCTTTTTCTAACCTATCCCTTAACCTATCTATCTCTGTACGCTCTCCTGCTGTTACCGAAGCTCGCACTGACTCAGCCGGGCTGATGGCTGAAGATTGTTGTAATCTCAAACGTTCTACCTCCTTCAGTAACTTCTCGTGCTTGTCTCGGGCCTTCTCTCGTTCGATGTGTGCCCTCTCCAACTCGGTGCGTTGTTTCTCTTGGCTTGCCAACAGCTTGGCGACTTCTCCCTTGGAGAGTTCGAGTTGCAAGGTGGTCTCGTGTAATTTCGATTCCATGTTCTGTATTTCGTTCTCGATTTTCTCGTACTTATCTCGATACTTCTCGAACGACTCGGACTCGTATTGTGACTTGCCTCGAATTGTTTCAAGTTCCATGAGAGTCTTATCCAGTTTCTCGCGCAAGCGCTCGTTTTCTTCTTTAAGGCGTCGTGTTTCCCGACCAAATGTTTCGGTGTCCTGGAGTTTTCTAAGCTCCGACTGACTCTTTTCATAGCGATCGCGCATCTTTTCCAATTCGACAGCGTAGTGGGCCGCTTCTTCCTTGGCGGATTCCACACTGGCGCTTGCTTTGCTCTGGGCAGCATGGGCTCTCTCCAGCTCGTAGGCGACGCGTTCCAACTCGGACTGCAAGTGTTCCTTTTCTCCCTGGGTGCGGCGGAGATCTGTCTGGATTTTGTCGAAGCGTTCTCGGTGATGTTCCAGTTCGGCGCGAGCATTATCCTCGGCTTCTTTGGCGCGGCTGAGCTGTAAGGCGGCTCTATCGCAGGCTTCTTGCAACCGTGTACTTTCGTCCTGCAATTTGCGTAGGTCTTCACGGGCCTTCGAGGCGGCCAGTGATGAACGTTCGGCTTCAACTTCTAATCGAGCACGATCAGCTTCGGCGGTGTCACAACGTGACTGCAACCGATAGATCTCATTCTGGGCACGATCATACTTCTCCAACATCTTCTCGAATTCCTTGTTCGAGGTGTCCTTCTCATCGATCAATTTCTGGCTGGCATACAAGGCCTTATCCAGTTTCTCCTTAAGAATTTCGACCTCTGTCACGGCGTCGTCGCGTTCCATCTGAAAAGGAAAAATTCGAGATTTCTAAGATAAAACGCGTCGACCGTTGCAAAAAATTAGTTCAAAAGCTACAGCTAACAAACAGCCAATTGTTGGTTATAGGTAGGTCCCGTATTATAGTACTAAGGCTAAATGTATGTATAATAAGCATGCAAGTTTTTGCTTATCTTCTGTTTGTTTTGTCTTTTTTCTTTTTGGATGGGATGGAAAATTTTGAAATTGTCATGAAAACGATTTCGCAATTACCTGGAGTTTCTGTTGGATGGCATGCGATTTTTCGTAGCGCTCTTTAAGTACCTCCAAATCTGTTTGCATTGCCTCTCTATCGCGAGCTGCCTTCTGTAGCAGGGTCTGCGAGGATTCTGAGCGTTCTTTAAGTGTTTCCAATTCATCGGAGAATTGATCGCGCTCTTTTTGGATACGGGCTAGTTGCATCTATGTTTCGTAATATTTTGTGTTTGTTTAGTAGGTAAATTCATTGGGTATAACAGTTATGTACAGCGTTCAGCAGGTTACAATACGAGTATAGCAACATATAATTATGACAGTGACAGGAAGTAGTTAGTTTTATACAATAGATACACATAAACATTTAGGTTAGAATCGTGACAGATGATGATAATGGAAAGGGAGAGAGAGAGAGATGGATATAGGTTATGTATAGTTACAGGTGATGTCGATATACTAAAGACATGAATACACATCAACTGGATGCAGGACTACTATTGGCGTAACTTTCACTTAAACTGAATGTTAAGATGTTTGAAATGCATATTAGATTCTGTTCTGCAAAGTGTGCTCAAATGTTTTATTATAAAAAGCGAGCCGGAGTGTGGTTCGTGCATTTAGCTAGATTTAAGCGTCACGTTTTTAAAGGTGTTGGTTGGTTTTCTCTTTCCCTATTTTTAAATGAGTTATTTATAAATTACAGGTAAAATTTTTCGTTAAAGTACTGTCAATTGTGCTCTAGTTTCTTTGGTATTCGTCTTCAAGGCTTGGGAAATTTGTTCTTACTGTAATTTAAGGCCGTTTTAAATTTAAAATAAAATCACACTTGTGAATTTGAAACGAAACCAACCGGTCTTTAATTTTTCTTCGATAAACATCTTTTCTACATAAACAGCCTAAATATTTTTCGCGATCGTTAAAACCTTAAAAAAACTTAAGGCAAACAAAAGGCGTTTTTATTTCAAACGGTGACGGTGTTTTAAATGACGTAATGCTAATGCAAGTTGAAGTTACTTTTGTATCTTGTTAGTAATTTCGTAATACGCGGTAGAACATTTCTTGGAATTGAACTCCGAAACAGGTGATTCGACTATCGTTGATGAAATTTATTTGTTAAGCCTCTCTTGCAAATTCATTCTCTGTCTTCGAATCTTATCACAAACCATTGCACCATCCAGGGCTGTACAAATTTGCCGTTAAAAATGATCAATTTCCTATGTTTTTATTAATATTAAGACTTGTTGATAGGGTAGGCAGGATAAGTGACTATTTTTTATCGTTTGAGATTGTCGGAATGACCCTGGCAGTTAACTATGGCCCACTAGGTATTCAACTCCAGCTGATTGGTCATATTCGATAGTTGGCTTTCAAGTGTGTAGAAACGGTCAATACTAAGCTATAAGATCATAGCAAACCTTCCGGTGTGCGGCTGAGGAAATTCTAAATCCTTTCCTCTTGATGATGCTGGACGACAGTGACATATTTTAAAATAGGTGTTTCTGAACCGCAGTGAGATGTCACTGCAATTTTATCAAACCATGTTGCTGGCTTCGACGAATGATGAAATTATCTTTAAATTTGGGTCCTTTGATGGTAAGGGGGCGAATGGTGAACGACTACCATGTATTTAAGATTAGTTGAGTTTGAATCATCATGAAATGTTACTGCAACCTTCTCACACTATGTTGCTAGCTGCGAAGAATACATCGACTTTAAACTTCGTCTCTTTACATGGAAGGAAGCGCAGATCGAGACCCATTTGTAAGGGCCAGTATATATCGTCCTAACCGCTTGAACTGACGCTACATATCTCAGGAAGTTTTAGATAGCCATAATTCTTGTTATCTCTACCAGAAATTTCAAAATTAATCCCCCTGTTGTTAAGAGTGTAAGCTACGCCAATGTTTCAATGTTTAAAATATATCATAGAACAATTCGAAACAAATATCTAACCCTCACCTGAGTCTTTTCTAATTTTTCACGTATCCGATCTGTATCCAGAGTCAAAGTTTCACGTTCCTTCTGCATACGGGCAGCCTGACCCAAAGCCTTGTCCAATTGGGATTGCAAATTGTCATAATCATAGGTGTACTTCTCCTTTTCCAAAGTTAAGCGACGCACCTCGGTGTTGGACTTGTCCAGCTTTTCTTGCAAATGATCTACTTCGTTTTGTGCCTTGTCCAAGGAATTCTGGAGTTTTTCTTGCTGGAGTTGTGCTTTGCCTAAGGTGGCCGAGGTCCGTTCCATTTCCTCCTTCATTTTGTCCACTTCTGAGAAGGCCTAAATTGAAGGAGAGACAATAAAGCACATAAATAAAATGGAATGACAAAATACGGTTTCCGGTGTAGCACTTCCACCAAGAATGAATTCATGCAGTTATGAGTGATGTAGTTCTGTATTGATTTTAGAGGTAAATAAAACATTTGTTTGAGAATATATTGTGCATTTTTAGGGCCATTAAATATTTTTTGGGTAGATTCAATATGAGCAACATTTCCTTAAATTATTAAAATTTCATTTATTGTTGGCCTCAGCTTACCCTATCGCGATCGGCGTGTATACGTGATATGCTGCCCTGGACCTTTTCTAATTCTTGCCGCAGACTCTCCTGTTCTCCCTGGGCATTTTCCAGTTTCGCCTTCAGTCTGTACACTTCGCCTTGGCTCTTCTCCAGCTTCTCTTGCAAAGCGGCCGCCTCCTCACGTGCCCTCTCTGCGTCCGACTGTAAAGTTGTTAGTTTTGGAATTTGGGGATTTGGTAAAAAGACACAAAATTGTTCATTTAGGTTAACTTTTTACAATGAAATGGTGTTAAATGATAGAAAACCGAACAAAGAAGGACAGACAAAGAAGAAGAACGAACGTACGAACGAACGAACGAACGAGAACGAACAGCTACTAATCGATAAAAAAGCAAATTGAGCGACAGCTGATAATGAAACTCAAAAGAGAAAAATTGTGAGAACTTTTATACAAAAACAAAGAGAACAACCGAAAAGAGTTTAGAAATGATTTCTCGTGAGTGGTGGCTTAGAAAATGTTTGAGAAAATGTTAACGTTGTGGAAAAATGTTAGTGGTTAGTGCAGCAAAATGTACAAGTAAATAGAAAATGTTAGTTAATAATGTTAAAGACAGAGATAGTCAGAGAGTGAGAGATATAAAGAGAGAGAGACGGAAGGTAGTAACGAAAGAAAAATAACTCTCGATTTAGGGATCAATGTTAACGTAGAGACGAAGAGGTCACTATCAAAATAGGAATTAATTTGTACAAAATCTACGTAATAGCTAGCTGTGTGTATATTGATCTTTGTCTTCCCTTGTAACGCAAAATCATATGTAAGGTAGACCTTTTTTACGTACATAATAATTGCTATCTGTAAATATCACGTATCATATAAATTTAATATAATACAATGCGTCCATTTATTCATTCATCGGATTCATTTCAGGTCACTCTAATTCTGAAACTGAATTAAATTGAGAGGTTCAGATATAAATTAAATCCGAAAATAGGCTTTAAAGGTGTTCAAAATTTTGAAGTTACGCTGTATGGATTTATGACAAGGTTTGGCACCAATTCTTGCGACAGTTTATTGATTATTTCCTCATTCTGAATGATGATCTTCTTATTTCTTTATCGTCTGCTACTAGACCCCTAAAGGAAGTGTGAGCACATATAGTTTTATATGTATGATGTCAATATCCATTTACTTACAATGGAGTTAGGACATTCACGAGTTTATTCACGTTTATGGTTGATCTTATTCAGAGCGTCTATTTACGTCCAATCTAAATTTCAAAATTCTGTATGGCTCACAAATTATAGCGATTTTTCAAAACAACAATTTTTGAGAAATTACACGTAATATCTTTAAATATTATTGTAAACGAGAATGTTTTCATTATTATTATATTCTACATCACTAAAATTTATGTTGTCATCTAAACGCTATTTCAGAATTTTTGTGTATTTCAAAAGTTATAACAGATTTTCATAATAGCGATTTTCTGCAAACACTCTATATCTCAAAACAATAAATTCTGAGTTAATCAGTTTTCTGCGATGCCATAACGCTCTTATAGTAATTTTGACATTTGGTGATAGGATTGAAATAATTAATCGTGATGTTGGTGACAACGATGAACCTGATTTTGCATTAAGAGCGCTCCATATATTTGTCCTTGCAACGAAAACCCACTCAATTCCCAATTTATAATTTTGAGATATTAAGTGTTTTTCAAATAATCAGTATTATAGAAATTTGTTATAACTTCCGAAGTAGTATATAAAATGTTTTGAAACCAAACTTAGATGATAAAATAGATTAATTAAACCCATTCTTGCTTATATCAATCAAAGACAGTACGAAAATGTTAAAAAATTGCTCTTTTGAAAAACTGCAATACTTATGAACTATACCGAATTTCAGACTGGAGATTGGGCACGAATATACGCCTAAATAAGGGCTACATTAATAGCGAATAAAACCGATTTTGTCCTAACACCATTTAAGTCGTTATTCCTTTAAGATAACCATATAATTATATCGCCTATAAGGATGCCTTATAGAATGGGTTACCGCTAATAAAATGCATTTTTCTTTGAATGTTTTTAATTTTTGCAACTTATAAATACCAAAATATGTTAAACCAATGCTTAAATTGGAAAATTGTATAAAACAGTCAATATGTCGGGATAGTTGAAACAGATGATTGTTATTACAGGATCGCCCAAGACTTCGTTATTCTTTAACAGTCAAATTTGCTAAAAGAGCCATATGTTTTAATTGTCAAATGATGCGGTTAATGTTGGTTTTAATTTGTTCAATTGTGGATTAAAGAGGACGGTATTGTATTATTTGTACCAAGCAAGAGTGTTGGTGAAGCCGATGAAACCGACAATAAAACAGAATCTATGTGTCCATCTGCAACTAAAGCAATGTAAACTGTCTAAATTATAAAATAACTTTTAGTTTCATTTGTAAATTAACTACATTTCAGAAGAAGCGAGATATAGAATAAGACAAAAATATCTCACTAATTTGATGTCCTCGAACTTAATCATTTATAGCTTAGCTATAGATAATATTTCATAGTGTTAAATCGATTAATTTTGATGATTAATTAACATCAATTTAAAATTAAAAAATTTAACAATTTTTAGTTTATATGTACTCGTATACTAATAACAACAGCAGCAGTATTCCAAATGTTTGATATTGCTTATAACCACTGCCGGTTATAACCACATAAATCTTACTTATGGGTCGTAGAAACGATGTTTTATAATAATATTCCATTATATGGAAGATAACTTTTCGTGCGTAATTCTCTATATAAACTGCATTATTTGACATATTTGCTTAAGATAAGCTTATATTTCTTTGGAATATTTATTTTTGGAAACATTTCCGGGCGTAAAGTGACCTTTTGGACATCTTTACATCTTGTCTTAGAGAAACGAACTCTCTCTGGGCTCCAAAAAGTAAAATGTTCGACTAGTAGACAGACTCAAGCAGATTTTTCTTGTCTGATATAGTTTGACGTTATTTTGATTAAAGTCCAAGATATTTAACATTTGTAAGCTATATGAAACCAATGTCAATAATCCATTAAATAATATCACATCAGACTTTCAGGCGTAATATAAATCGTTACATCAAACATTGAAGACATTTAATTTGTTCGGGCCTGTGAAGAGTATCTGAGGTAACTGAAGTTGTTTCTCTACAGCACTCTCCTCTATGGCCATTTACCCCCTTAAATAAGAATTTCTAAAAATCCCTCCTCAACGCATTACTTCGAGGCCTTCTGTACTCTTTCTTCCCTATTACACCCTGTAGCGCTTCTACTTCTTAAATGGCTGGAATTAAAGACTAGAATAGACATCCTTATCTATTATACGCCCTTCGGTCTTCTCTTCGGTCCAAAGGAGTGCATCGATGTCCTTGTCGAAAACTTTTTTGCTGAAGCATTTGGGTCCATCCGCATAACATGACCCAATCAACGCTATCGCTGTATATTGATGCACTGGTCCACGTCGATGTCGGCATATACATAGCTCATACAGGTTATTTTTCATGCGACGCCGATACTCTCCATTTACGATGATGGATCCATATATGTTGCGGAGTATTCTCCTCTGGAGGACTCCCAGTACTGATTCACCCGTTTGCGTCATAATCCAAGATTCTGCGCCATGCAACAAGACAAGTAAAACCATCTGGTAAAGTCGAATTTTTGTTTGTCGAGAGAGGGCTTTATCATTGAATCGCTTGCTTAGCCCAACTGATAGCAAGCAAAACTTTATATCCATGTTAACATCATTTGCATATCAGAGGTATATGAATTTATTCATCATTCCAAAACGATAATTGTCAAAGTTCACACAGCGTCCCAAGTGAGCACACTCTTTGTTTGTTGAAACAAATAACTTTGTTTTGTCCTCGTTTACCACCTGACCCTTCTCAATGCTTCAGAAAGCTGCACAAACATCCCGCAGTTTTCTGACAATAATGTCTATATCGTCCGCATACGCGAGTAACATATGGATTTTGTTAAAGATGGTGCCAGTCGTGTTAACTGCAGCACTCCTTATAATCAACTCCAACAGTATGCTGAAGAGGTTGCACGATAGGCTGTCGCCTTGTCCAAATCCTCGTTTGGTGTAAAAAGGCTCTCTAAGGTTTCTACCCATCTTCACTGAAGACTTTCGCGTCAGTCAGCGTCATCCTACAGAGACGTATAACCTTCGCGGGAATTCGAAACTCGGACATGGTCTCATATAGTTTTGGCCGTGTCGGACTGTCGAAAGCAGTTTTACAATCGACGAAAAGATAGTACGTGTCGATCTGTTTTTCTTTGCCGTAGTGTGAATATATCTGGTCAGTTGTTGATCTAAAGTCACACTGATAACGCCCTATCAGGTCAGCGAGAATCGACTTTAGTTTAGGCACTTGGATAGTCTTTTTTGAACACAGGTTATAGTACACTCAAATTCCAATAATCGGGCAAGCGTTCTTAGAGCCAAACCGTATTTAGGAGCTGATGCATGCGGTTTATCAACTCGTCGCCACTGGCCTTAAACAGCGCCGCCGTCAAGCCATCGGCACCCACAGAGTTGTTGCTTTTTTAACCTCAATACTGGTAATCTGGTCTCGTTTTGGCGCAGAGTTGGGCAATTTATGCCATCGTCGGTAATTGGGGTGATTTCTTCATTCGTGCTGCCTTCTGGAGCCAGAACTTGTGAAAATATTCTCACTTTATAATTGCAGCACACTCTGTGCATCTGTGACCAGATTTTCATCGCTGTCCTTATATGAGGAAAGCACTATTCCATACTATATGCGTAGCTCTATATCTGAAAAATCCCTTTATATTACTCGTTTATGTTGCAAAGGTCATATAAATTTTCATTTTGATGAAATCAGTCTCAGTCCTTTCCAATGGTTATATTTTTGTCCCATTGTATCGGGACTTAGCCCCCGAAAGTAAAAAAAGTCCAAAGTATCTTCGATTCGCGTGCCCATTCTGGCAGATGAGTGTACGAGTATACCCCTAACTGTTAGCTGTTCTCAAAGGTAAAAGTAGAGATTTCGAAAAATGTTTATTACTAAGGTGCCGCAAAAGTGATGTACGATCACGATTTTAGCTGCACCAATGGTGTCGGTAGAATTTGTAGCCCATTAAAAGTATTATTTTTCAAAAAAAAAAAAAAAAAAACTTCTAATAGGGCGTCGATGATGATATATAGAAATTTGGTTCCATTTATGAATGTTGCCAAAACGTAATCGTAAAAAATTCGAATTTTATTAAATACATTTCAGGCTATTGATGTATTTAAGTAAAAAGCAACAAGAATTGTAACATATCCCAGTATAAAGTGAATTTCCCAAGATTTTAGTCATATTTTTGACGCAATTATTATTCAATCTGAAATGATTTTTACATTTCGGAACTGTTTAGATACAACGCATTATGATTTTTAGTAAGAGCGAAGATTTATATTAATTAATATGTTGATACGGAATGCACTGTGCTGGAAAATTACAATTTTTCTCCATACAATTGTAAGTTTTATGATTTTATCGCCTTTATACAGTTGTATACTCGTATATGTACAAAATAAAAATATAATTTTAATGTGAACGATACATCTTTTGTCGCTGGTCTTTTATAAAGAAAAGCAAACCACGATGTGTACGACTACTTGGCTTATTAAAACTTTGTGCATATGTTACACATTTGGTCTGCATAGATTAAATTGGAGAAATCCGCGAATTTATCTCTGCAATAATTGTTTGTACAAAATACGGACCAATACAAAATTTTATTAGTTGCAGTATAACAAATTTAGATTTACATAAATTAAAATTAATTTTTTCGAATTTCATATCGACGATTAACTCAAATTGTCGGTGTATATGAATATTTAGGCCTGCATTCGTAATTAGTTGCAGCGAAAAAAAACATTATTTTGGCATGACATTGATGGCTCTATTTAGCATAATAAGAATCGTTCGATTTAAGTTGAATACACAACGTTTTGTTTGATAACCTGTTACTAATTTGAAAGTAATTCTATCATACCTCTCTCTTAGAAACCCTAATTCCTATTGGCAAAAAACTGGGGCAGTCGATTTTCACAAGCTTTTGCTGATTCGCATTTCTCACCATCAACATTTTTACCAGGAACAGGTAGTAATTACTTGGTGCAACGTTTAAATCCTGAGATGAATGGATAAGTACTTTCCAACTAAGCAGTCGGAGCTTCAGGCGAGTCACTATCCATGTGTGTGGCTTATCATTGTCCTGATGCAAAATAAATCCTCTTCTATTGGCCAAAGCCGGCCGCTTCTAGGCGACTGCATCCGTTAGACGGTCCAATTGTTGACGGTACAGGTCGTAGGTAGAAGTTTGGCTATGCGGGAGCAGCTTATAGGGGATTGTTTATAGAGTAAAACTTTCCTGACCGTCAATCCTGGCTTGTTTTGCGCCAATCTACTGTTTGCGCCGGCACATCGCTATTCGATCACGATGATTTTCGCTTAACGTTATAAACACGTTTTCGCCTCTATTGATTAAAAACTATAAAATATGGCTGGTGTCTATTTCAGACTCGAGCTCAAACAATATTAAGTCAAGCAACCGCAAGACCGTCTGAAAAATTTATGAGTTGGAAATCTTATCATTCTAACGCCATCTAGGGTAATGCGATAACAGTTATGCAACGCGAGGTACATTTTACTGAATCCATCTATTGGAAAAATAATGGATTTCTTCTTCTTCTGTGTGTTATAACTTATTGAATGTTTGAGAAACATTTTTACTATGAAAATTTAATTTATAAACCTTCAATAAATATTTGTGAATACTGCCTTTATTCAATAGATGAAAAATATTTGAGTATTTTTTTTAATTATAAGAAGCCTTCTTGAGTATTCAGTGTAATGAAAAGTCCACGATTCAATAATAATTTAACCCCCTTACAGCATTTATTTGATAAGAACTTCTGAACGTTGGAGTTAAATTTGTTTGCGAGGCTTTAAGAATAAATACTGGATCGAAATTGTAAAATTCATCTCAGATTTTATAAATAAAACCGTATCAAAAAATGAACAAATTCGCTGATAAATTACTTTTAGACTGTACTTTAGACTGTATTCTCTGATTATGTCTGATATGTGTCTGGCTAAACTTTAGAATTCAGTTGTTTTGTTTTCTGAAAACTATCACAAGACTACAAAAGAAAATACTTGATTTTAGAAGAATAGTTACAAACAGATCAGGTCTTGATCGATAACTGACATAGACGAAATAATTTTGGAATTTCTCTTATAAAACAACAATTTTTATTTTAGTTTAGAAAATTATCAACTTTTTTTGAAGCCACCTTAATGTAAAGGAGATTTTTCTTCCATGTAGACTTAGGGTGGTTCGAACAAGCTATATTTTTAACAATGATGTAAAGTGAATAGAACTCAATTTTTTTTGGTATATTATAGTTTTATGGTACGCTCCCTTGCTCCTCCTGTCAACTCAATTTTTCACCTTTTCGTTGACGGTTTTTGGCTCTATTTCATGAATAGCTGGGATCATGTATGTGTTAAGTCCTTGCATACGTCTCTTTCGATTTTTAATGTCATCCAAAAAAATTACGTAGGGTCAAATTGAAGTTTTGAGGCATCTCCAGGAAGCTTCCTGTTGAAATTAAACATCAACCCAGTTCATATCTTCAATTTCAGCTTACTAAGGTCGGTAGTCACCATCACCATTAATCGAAATGGCGTTTTCATCAGTATTTTCCAAAATTCACATTTAACTGTCACTTTCTGTGGATTCGTTGGGTTTTTGAGAATCAAGTGCGGGGTTTTTCATCTGCAGAAGCGGTAATTTTGTTTGTTAAGCTGCATAGCCGCAAAGTTTCGATTTTTTTTTTGGCCAAATTCGACAAACGATTGGACGATTTGCTGTCAATTGCTGTAGCAGAATATATAGGTACAATCTTATAAGAGAATAATTCGGGATCTGTATGTCAAATTTTCATCAATTCTGCTCGTGAAATTTTGGGTTGTAGGATTGCCGGTTTTGAGTGCTGTTGTCCACTATCAAGGTAATCTCACGAACTTTTTGCACAGACTTGCGTACAGTACGGATGGTGGGTTTTACATTTCATCCAAAACTTCTTTTTAATAACCGTATGTGTAGACACTTTATGAACCAAGTTTACAATATTTCTTAATATTGTTGACACTGTCTGCCAGCGCAATTCAAAAAGATAGCTGTATTTGGGCAACTCTGTACTCTATAATATGGACTTTATGCTCTGTACAATAGACATTTTTCTGTATTATAAGAGAATTTGCATAGAGAACCATGTAAAAGAATTGCTTAGTAAACAAATTTGTTTCATTTCTTTGCAAAAAGCATTTTTAAAACCACAGTATTTTGTATATGAAGGCACCTTCGAAAACAGTTGTCCACACAAATTTCTTTCTGAAAAATGATTTTGCTTTTCCTTGTTATAGAAGAAAACTTTTGCAGATAGATATTGATACATGAGGGGGGTCCCAAAACTAGCCGACCTGACGTATAGGTAGTACCAGAGGTTTGAAAAGAAATATTTTGGTGAAAATCAGCAACCTTATAAATCATATGTTTTTAGTTTCACCTTGTTTAGTATTTTTATTTGAGCCATCAAAAGTAAACGATTTGGGTGAATTTCTAAACGTGGAGAAATTGGTCAGCGTTGGTAATATACGAGGTGTGTTAAAAAAATAAGGTGAATTTTCATTTTTCTTAAAAAATATTTATTTATTCATCAATTTCTATTTGATCTTCTCCAAAGTAGTCCCCCTCAAATATAATGCACTTGTGCCAGCGTTTTTTTCAAATGCTCGAAACAGTTCTGATATGCACTTTTTGGTATGTCCTTGAGCCCTCTCAGCGATTCGGTTTTTATCTCCTCAATCGTCGCAAAACGCCGTCAATTCATGGGTCTCTTCAATCTTGGAAAAAGAAAAAAGTCGCAGGGGGCCAAATCTGGTGAATACGATGGCTGAAGCATGAAAACGGTGTTGTTTTTGGCCAAATAATCTCTCACAAGCAAAGATGAGTGAGCAGGTGCGTTATCATGATGCAAAAGTAATGAATTTTTTCACAAGTCCGGGCGTTTTTTTCGTATTACTTCACGCAAACGGCGCATAACTTCAAGATAATACTCCTTATTTATTGTACGATCTGATGCACTACGCCATGGTAATCGAAGAAAACAGTAAGCACAACCTTGACATTTGATCGCACTTGGCGTGCTTTTGCGGCATTGGCTCTCCTGGACTCTTCCATTGGGGCGATTGGACTTTGGTTTCGATGTCATAACTATGATTCGTCACCAGTTATGACCCTTTTAAGCAAATCTGGATCATCGTTGACGTCATTCAACAATTTCTGAGCGATGCTCATGCGACGTTGTTTTTGGTCAAAATTCAGCAATTTTGGAACGAAATTCGATGACACACGCTTCATGCCTAAAATTTCTGAAAAGATTACATGGCATGAGCCAACCGATATGCCGACGTCCTCAACAACTTATGTAATTGTGATTTGATGATTCTCAAAAACAATTTTCTTCACTTCACTGGACGCCCCAGAGAGTCCAGAACGAGCGTTGTTTTTCACATCTTTTCGACCTTCTGTGAAAAGCTTTTACCACTTGTAAACCTTTTTTTTGACTCAGAGTACTCTCACCGTATGTCACTGTCAACATTTCAAGTGGTTTTGAGCACTTGACTCAATTTTTTACACAAAATTTGATGCAACTTTTTTGTTCCATTTTTTTTCGATAGCAGGAAATTGCACGTTTACAAACAAAATAAACGTGCTATATGGGTACAACCGTCAACATATTATCGAGACGATCGTACCAACATAAAAAAAATAATAATAATCGAAAGTCGAATGTACGTAGCCCGCGAAATTTGAAAATTCACCTTTTTTTGAACACATCTCATACTTCCATTTGAAAGGTATCAGTCCAACCAATATTAAAGCCGAGCTACTACTTCTACTTTGGGGGAGTCTGCACCTTCGTTTACGACTGTAAAATATTGGGCAGCAGAGTTTAAACGAGGCCGTACGAGCTGCCAAGACAAGCAATTGAGGTGTCTACGCCAGACGTGGTTAAGAAAATCCACAAAATGGTATTAGATGATCGTTGGCTGAAGGTGCGTTAGCTAGCTGAAATTATAGGCAGGGGAACAATCAAAACAGTAGACTGGAATGGGTGAATTGTGTCCCAAGAAAATGAAGACGATTCCATGTACAGGCAAGGTCAAGGCGTTTGTTTTTTGGGATGCGCATAGGATTATTTTTATTGATAATTTTCGGAAAGGAAAACCATCAACGGCGAATATTATGCTAATATATTGCAGCGTGATGCGAGTGATGTTTCATCAAGACAATGCTCCAGTTCACACATCCACTATTGCAGTGCCCAAAATTAATGAATTAAAGTTTCAGTTGCTTCATCACGCGCCAGATTCGCCAGATTTTGCTCTCATAAACTATTTCCTATTTCCAAACTTGAAGAAATGGCTTGGTTGTAAAAGATTTCCCAACAATAGGGAATTGGAGTCTGCGATTGAAGGCTATTTTAAGGAGTTTGACAGTTCTTACTATAAACAGGGTATAGAAGCTATTGAATATTGGGGAAAAAGTATGTCGATCTAAAAGTAGATTAAGTTGAAAAATAAAGAACATTTTCCCAACTTTTTTGTGTCTTCTTTGTTAGATATCGTAGGAATCGTGTTTATGGGCAAGCTTGAACTCAACCGGGTCTATTCGCAACAATGGAAGGCGAACAACAGATTTGTAACATAGCTCGACAGCTTATAAATCTTTTTAAATTAACCAGAATTTACAACAACTACTACTTCAAATGTGTCACAGTTTGAGTCCATAGTTTTAATTTAATTTTGCAGACGGTTCCTGATATTGACCTAATTTTTCATTCCCATGACATTCATTTAATAAAATGTATTAGCAGTAGATTAAGTCAGTACATTTTATATCGCTTGGGTACACTTAGTGGTACCCTTAGTGGTGGGAAGCCCATCATTCATAAAATGCATCATAATACTCACCACTAATTGAAGAATTAAGCAATTGTAATAGAAAAGCTACAAAAGATTTATATTTTTTTCCTCACGTTGCCGTTTACGGTGTTCAAATCCCCAAATGCAAAGATCAATATACACATGATGATATTTGTATACAGCTGGTAACACCGTCTTTTTCTTTGCTAACATAATAACGGAGAGCAGTAAAAGATTCTAGGAATAATCGCTAATAGATTTGACAGGTAAGTCGATTGACTGGGAAATGAGCTATAGAACTGGAATGAATATCAACAACAACGAAATCGAGAGTTATATAACTTATGGAAATGTTATGCTGGTGTGTTAGTAATTAATTATCCTGATTCTTATTATTGGTATTTGGAAAAAATGTTAACATGAGTCAAAACATTAAATTGAAGTGACAAAAGTCAATGAATGACTTTGTTAAGCGCATTGGTTGATTGAGCATTAAATTGGAAACGAAATGAAGAAAATGTCAAAATGGCCAAATGTCATTGGAACTGAAATTGTCGATGTCGGTAAGATGAACGAGAAAAAGTCTCAAATATTACACACATGAAAAGAAAACGCAAAGGGCGAAATTATTATGAATGCGGGCATCGATTTCGTATGAAGAGGTAGTAGGAGTTTTACAATTAATATTATTAAACAAAAACCTGAATGCCAAAAAAATTTGCAATGACATTAAATACGATTTACGATGCGATAGGATTAGAGTAGAATGGTAAATGGTTCGAAAATATGGTATTCAAATTTTGTTTTACATATAACAAAGTTTATTGTTCATTTAATTGAATGTCTTTCTCATTTGTAAAACTCAAAGTATAATTTTTTATTTTTTTTTTTTTCAAAGGAATTTGATTATTTTATAATTTTGTTTTTTGTTTTCTTATTTTAGATTTTGCGCAATTTATTTAAACGATCTTTATGTAATTTATTGTAATTTTTGATTTCATTTCGCATTGGAAACAATTACTCACAAAACGTTTATCGGTTTCGCCCTACTCAGTTACAGTTACGTACGAACGATACGAAGGAACGGACGAACGAACGAACGAACGAGGTAGTTCAATGAATGTGGTGGAGGCGTGGCAAGCATAACGATAGTAGATACGAGTACGAGAGTTGAGTTTGAGAGTTTTGAGATAGGTTTTGTTGTTGATAATATTTGGATATTAACATAAAATTAAAATAATGTTTTTTCACTTTGTTTTGATTGGGTTTGTTGTGGTTTTAGTTTAGGTTATGAAATAAAAATATAACAAAATAATAACAAGAACGAAACGAACGTAACAAAATTCAAACTTATATGTTTTTTTTTTCATAAGTGTTAAACTGTAACGAGTAAATATTTGTATAAATATAGGTAGTATATATGTTTGGTTAGTAGGATTTCAAAATGACAGCTGCTGTCAAAATGTTTGCTAACATTAAAACGCACTGAAAACAAGAAATCTACTGAAAATGCAACTTTATAATTCATTAAAATTCTAGCTGACGTAACAGTTTATGCGTATATATGCATGTAAAGAAAACTCTAAATACTAAGCTCTAAGCACTTGCGAGCGTTTTACGAAATTACACAGAGAAATCCAAATATAATGATACTCATGTTTTTTCAGCATTTAATAGTTTTAGCTTAAGTTTTTAGTAGTGTAGTGACGAGAGTTTTACCGCAACGTCGAGGTCAATCTTATTCGGTGGGTGACGCCGATTCAAATGTAAATCGGCGATGGCTGGATTTCGGCGTAAACGCATTTAACTGCATTTAAGCAAAAAAAGTTTTGATGTTACTCTTAAATAAGTTGTAACAAAGTTCACAACTAATTCGTAGATTAATTTCAACTATTTGAAATATTAGACGATAAAATGTAATGAAAAGATATGTTCAATGGGGATGGTGTGAGTCGGAGTTTGACTTATTATACTCAACATATTACCAAACCATTCAATTTTATTAAATTTTTGCAAACTAATTGTAGAATTTTATAATGTATCTGAGCTTACAAGAAAAAACGACTTAACTGCAAATTCTCTATATTGAGGTATTAAGGGGTTTTTAAGAAATCGCTATTATAGGTATCGAAATATATGGAATTTTTAAATCGATTTTCGATGACAATATAAGTCTTGACAACATAAGCAATAATAAACAAAAAATATGTTCTTACTAATATCAATAATTAGTGGTATTAAGTAATTTTTCAAAACACGCTGTTTAGAAAAATTGTTTTAGCTTGTGAACTACGTCGAATTTTGGAATGTAAATTAGACATAAATTTATGCATATGAATAAGTACAATAATAATATCGAATAAACTCGACTCTGTCCTAACTCCACTTAAGACGTTTTTCATTGTGACCGCATATATATACTCCGTGTTTAGGATTAAAAATGACTTAAGTGAAGATACAAATCGAGTTTTATTATTGCTATTGTTGTCTTTTTTGAGGTAAGTATTCGCTTCCAGTTCTCAGTCAAAAATGCGGCGTAATTCTCAAGTTATAGCCATTTTTCAAAAGAACAATTTTTGCAAAAATACACAATATCTCTAAAAATTAAGGGTGTCCCAACAAGAATGTAAGATTTAAATTTGGCGCCATTCGAAGTGTCATTGTTTGACATTTGAACAATTGTTATTTGTTTGCTAGTAGAAGGTACGAGATTAGTAAAAATGGAACGCTGTACGAATGAACAACGCATTCTCATTGTGAAATTGTTTTACCAAAATGGTGAAAGTTTTGCGGCTACAGTTCGCAAGTTGCGATCAATTTGGGGTCACAATAATGCTCCAAGAGGGTCAACTATAAAGAGATTAATGGATAAATTTGCCAAAACTGGGTCTGTTAGGGATGTAAAGACAAATCTTCAAATCAAAAGATTTGCATCTTCATGCATACAAAGTTCAATTGACTCAGGAACTGAAGCCAGCTGACCAGAGGCAGCGAAGAGAGTTCGTTAATTGGGTATTGGAGAGACAACATGAAAATGCTGATTTTGCCGATAAAATCATCTTCAGTGATTTCCATCTTGATGGCTTCGTCAACAGGCAAAATTGTCGCATTTGGGGTGAGGAAAATCCTCGAGTGATTCACAAGAAGCAAATGCATTCTCAACGTGTCACTGTGTGTGGATTTTGGGCTGGAAGAATCATTGGACCTTTTTTTTACGAAAATGAGGCATGTCAAGCGCAAACAGCCAATGGTGTTCGGTATCGTGAAATGATAACCAGTTTTTTCGTGCCTAGAATTGAAGGAATAAATGTGGAGGGCATGTGGTTTCAACGAGGCGGCGCCACATGTCATACAGCCAGAGAGACAATTCAATTGCTGCATCAGTCATTTCCCGGTCGTGTTATTTCGCGTTTTGGCGACCAGAATTGGCAGCTTAGATCGTGCGATTTAACACCATTAGACTTTTTTCTTTGGGGTTTTTTGAAGTCGATGGTATACGAGAATAAGTCGACGAGGACTCAAGTCTTAAAAGAGGAAATTGAACTCTGCAATAATGAAATACCGCAGCATTTATGCAAAACGGTCATTGAAAATTTCATTAAAAGATCGCGTGTGTGCCAGCAAAGCCGCGGCGGCCGATGTGTTGTTCCATACATAACCTCATTCTGTCTGCTTTACGATATAATAAAGTTACACGATATTTTTTTTTTAAATATCTGTGTTTTATTTCAAATTTAAATGTTGCGTTCTTGTTGAGACGCCCTTATATATGAGCAAGATTATGTTTTTTACTGTTATTGTTGCCTAAAGGCGCATGCTGTCGCCTAAGCGCCGATTTAGAATTCTTTATATTTTGAATGTTATGATAAATTTTGATAATAGCAATTTTTTGAAAAATACTCAAAATCTCAAAACAACAAATTGGTAGTTAAGTTCTTTTTAAATAATAAACATAAATAATAAACATAAAAGATTTTTGAAAAAACCCCCTAAAAAGGGTAAAATTTTGCCCACCTCTAGGACAAAGTCGATTTCATTGAAATCAGGAGGTAAGCTTAATTTATTAACCTTCTTCTCTAATTCAGTGAATTTTGTTTTTCATATTACACACATAAGTATCGGAAATTATGTTTCAAATACGAGTTAAGTTTTTTCCATCTGGGTCGATTTTGCCGAATATTGAGCTTAACCTGGATATGACTTTCACTCTCTACCTCGAACGGATTGAAGTGTGTAGTATTTATCGTAGACAAACGGACTCATCAGCATAGATGTTTATAACGATCAAGAATATATGCACTATGACGTCTGACAGAATTTTTTGTAGTTATTAGAAATGGAACGTCAAATTCGATTGTGGTGGGTAAAAAGGTACCCGTTTCCCCCTTTTTTTTGGAAGTGGTAAGTTTTTAATAGCAACACAAAGATTCCAAGGTAATCCATATAAAATACATTGATGAAAAACTACTTTTTTGCAAAATTGCCATAAAATTAACCGACATTCTTACTACTTGACGGTCAAACGATCTATCCTTCAAATATAAGCTGTGTAGTAGTAAAAATGGTCAATTTAGATCTAAACTTCTATTTGTCGTTCAAAAATTTCTGAAGTCTTCTTCTGAAGTCATTGGACAATAGCTTTCAAATAAGAAAAAACTTGATTGACAAATAGGGGTCAATGTTCTTCATTTTAGGTAGTCTTTTTGAGAATATTTGGTGTTATTGGTGACTCACAAGTACATCACGATGTAAATACAAATTGCTCGATTGCTATCAAAACTACCTAGTCCTGCCATATGTTCTGTTACACAATTTCCAGCGCTTATCGTTCAAAACTTCTTGCGGGAATAGAACCGTTAACTTTTTTTTCAGAACAAGATGAGATGAGAAATGCAAAAAATAGTTGATGCCTGCGCTCCAGCCGGATTTTTTGTTGTGTTTACTTTCGTTGACTTTCTAGAAGAAGTGGCCACGCTCATGTTTTCGTCAAAAAAGAGTTCGAATTCGTAACAAATTTTTTGTTGCAAATGTAATATGCCATGCTCTAAATATGTGAACAATCCTCGTTTTCTGATTAGATGACTGTCGTCGAGATTATTAGTAACATATCTGTGCCTATAAGGAAAAACGATTTAAGTGAAGTTAGGACAAATTCGGGTTTATTCGTTAATATTGTTGTTCTTATTTAGAAGCACATTGATGCACAATCTAAATTTAAAAATTCCTTGTAGTTCACGAGTTACGGCGATTTTTCAAAACAGCGATTTTTGAGAAATTACATAATATTTCTAAATACTGAAGTAATTGAGAATATTCTCATTATTACTATTATGGTTTACGTCAATGAAATGGATGTTGCATTTGAAAATTCTACATATTTAAAAAGTTTTATCAAATTTTAATAATAGCGATTTCTTGCAGAACACTCAATATCTTAAAGCAACGAAATCAGAATTAAGTCCTTTTTCTTTGTAAGCACTGATGTACGAGTATTGTATAATTTTTTGTCGATCTAAAGAAAATGATTTTGTTCAATGATTACAAGATAAGAATAAGAGTTATTGGCCGGTTTTAATGTTCTGGTGTGATAAAATAGAACACAAACCAATAAGTTTTTTTTTTTTCAAAATGGCACCAATATCTGTCATTAAAAAAAGATGTTTCATCTTTTGAAGACATCTAATTTTATTAGAAAATCAGAAAATTAAAGTGTGTTACAAAATTGTATACACAGAGTGATGATTAGTACTTTGGTGTACCTACAATATTTTTAGCTAAAAATTCCATCAACAGCAGTAGAAAGTGTTACCTAATTATACATTTGAGGAAACTCCCCGTTTAAACGTGCCAATAATATAGATAATGGCTGTAATGCAGGCATCACAATTCAAATTTCAAACGTCATTACATTTGGATTTCTTTATAAAATCGGTTACACTATTAGATTTATATATATATTATTTATATATATATTATATATATATATGTATATATATTATTTATTTATATTATTTATATATATATAGCGCTACAATTTCGACAGAAGCTGTCATTATATTGATTTTGTTTTTTTTACGGTTTTTGTTCAGATTTATACAAACGAAGTGTTTGTACATTTTTTATTTTGTTTTTTGCTTTTTTATTTATTTTTTGTTTTTTTATTTATTTTTTGTTTTTTTATTTTTTTTTTGTTTTTGTGTTCAAGTGGTGTGCAATGTTTAATTTGGTCATTTCTGGGCTGTGATCAATTGTTTGTTTTTCGATTTTTTTGTCAAAAAATGAAATTAAAATTCGATAATCACACAAATACACAATAAATGATGCTTGAAAACTTAAAACAAGAAGCATTTTGTTAATAAAAAAATTCGATTATTACAAGGAAATTTTCAAAAAAATCATCCCAATGATTATATCATAGTAACACCACTTTTAAATCAAAATCATGATTATATTTTCACATTTCACATAAATTGTTTAAAAAATACAGATATTTCATAGTACGAATATAATAATACGTTTGTAAAAATCTTTAACATTTTGTTTTTTTTTTTTGCTTTTGTTTTTATTTTTTTTTCTTTCTCTTAATTATAGAACAAAAAAAAAGAAAACATTAATTAAATTCTTCGTATTATGTTTAGAAGACATATAAATGAAACAACACAAAATGTTTATACGTATACAGGAAAGTAAAAAAGAAACCAAAATAGGGGGAGGAGAAGGTACTATAGGTGATATCTAAAAACAATCGGGGTACCTGAGTGACTCTCAGCTCCGCTTGGGTGCGTCTCAGCTCGGCGGCCGCCTTGTCGGCCCGTTCTTGTGCTCGATCCAATTCTTGGGAAGTTGTTAATGTTGTGCGACCAAATGTTGTCTGTTGTCATAAATAATTGTTGATTTTGTTGTTGTTGTTGTGGTATAAAAAAGTTTAGTTTATTAAAAATTTTAAACATTAGTTAACAAATTCATTGATAGCAAACAAAAGAAAAGACCTCTAAGGAAAGAAGCAAAATAAATCCAGCAGGAAAACAAGTAGAATATGCAGCAGATGTTTTTTTTTCATACAAAAGTGAGTTTGTCTAGAAGATGTTAAAGGGAAGGGGGAATCCAGATATGGTTTTTGCACTTATTTGATATTTTCAACATTCCAATTACAAATTTTTGGGCAATCAAACTCATTTTGTTCTTTTTTTCGAAGAAAATAACAATGATATATTGAATGTTGTTAGTGAAGCATCGAACAAAACTCAGTAATGAGATTAGAAACATTTTATGGTTGCATGAAATGAATTTTGTATTGTAGCGGCAGAGTCTAAGGAAATTGTGGTGTATTCAAATATGATTTTTGTAAAATTTTTGCTTTCTGATTGACTGATTTTCAGCATTTTGTTTTTGTTGATGAGGAAAAATTAAGAAAATGTAGCGTTTGCGCATTTTTGTTGTTATTTATGGTTATTGTTAATTTATTTTCTCATTTATTATATTGAGTAACAAAACAACTACAATCGCCTCTAGTTCTAGAAAAGCAGCCACTTACCGAGATTTGTCCAGATTCATACATTAATTTTTGTACAGACTGTAATTGGTGTTAAAATGTAGTTTAGTATACAATTGATTTTATATATTGTGTGTGTTATTGCTGTATTCGAAAATAATTCGAAACTCTAAATACAGTTAAGGGCAACCCGTTCATAATTTCATGAAGTTTCAATTATTTGAAACATTTTTTTTGTAGGCCAATGTCGAAATAGTTCTCAGCCGATGTTGAAAAGCGGTTGAAATAAAAAGTTATTGATTTTATTTGAAAATAACCTGCTGTTTTTGTAATTAAACCAGTGACTGGAGTAGAAAAAAGTTATAACAGTTGATCAGTTTAGCCAGTAAAATTACGAATTATTACTCAATAACCAGGCATCATTACTGAAACGAAATCAAATCTGAAAATAGTTTTGATTTCTTTTAGTTTCGTTTAGTTTTTATTCTGATTCTGATAACCTAATCAAATTAAATTTTGTTTCTGTTTCATACATCGAAGCGAAATAGTAAACAATTTTGATTTTGATACTCACAACCGAAATTGAATTTGAAACAATTTTGCTTTTGATTCAGTTTATGGAAACGCTTTGTTTTTATTTCGTTTGAAACACGGATACAATTTTTGAATAGCTGTGAAAATTTCTGAGAGCCTGGTAGCATATATTCGGAAAATAAACTATTTGAACCGTTTTTATTTATTTAACCTTCTGAAATTTGATGACTGACCTTTTTTTCTGTCAAAACTGCCTGAAACTGTGTTTTCATTTTAGGTTTTCGAATAAAAAAGTATCTTTTTCATCATGTTTTGATTGAGAAACAGAATAAATTAAGGTTTCCAAATTGGTTTCAGGTAAAAAACGGAACAATGTCTCTGAAGTGATTTGTTGTTTCGAATATGAATCAGAAACAAATTTGTAATCTACTTTAAATAGATTCACAATATTATTATTGCTAACAGAATATAATGAATTTTATTTAAGCAAAAATTAAGTCAATTTTTAGAACTTTTGCTAAATTTTAATCTTTGTACAAGCAGTCTTAGAAAGTCCTTGATCAAGCTAAGTGAGTCATGAATTACCATCCCTCCGCACACAAATATTTAGGAGAAGTAAAAGAATAAAGGCACCGTCCCTACATTTTGACATAGATTTTTCCTATTTAGACCAAAGAATATTATTCGCTGTTATATTTTGGATTATGTTGGCTGTATTGCTGTATCGTAACCGGGAGTCAAAAAAATCAAATTGTTACCTTCGCCTTCCTCTCTAAACATGCAAAATCAAGGGCCAAGTTGTGATTAGTTGCAATGGAGCCTTAGAAACAGCATACAGTTCCTTTGGTTCAAATTTCGTTTACTCAAATGTGGACAATCAAAGCTCTTTTCTTTTCCTTATTTAAAATTGTTCCCATTCCTAGGCCTCTTCATAGAATGAAAATCGGTTGAGGTCGAGAAGCGGTGACCCGGCGTAAACGAAGGATAAGCCAAGGTTGACGGTCAGGAACGTTTTGCTGTATGTTTGGTTCGATTAGGAAATCATCCGGAACTGGGAATCATCCGTACTGTCAACAATTGAACCTTCTGAAAGATGCAATCGCCCAGAAACGGCCAGCTTTGGGCAATAGGAGATGAATTGTGTTCCATCAGGGAAACACCTGATCGCAAGCATCGACATTGACTCACCGCAGACTCTATTAGCTTGGTGGGGAGGTTCTTATGTATCCACCATGTAGTCTGAACCTGGCACCAAGTGATTACCAGTTACTTGTGTCTATGGCGCCTCAACTGAAACTTGTGAAAATTGACTGTCTCAGTTTTTTTTTTGCCAATGGGTTGGAGAATTTCAGGTTATCGAACAAAATGGTGCATATTTGACCTAAATCGGATCATTCTAAATGAAGCCTTCCCTGTAGAACAAAAATAATGGATTTCTTTTGACTGCACTTTATAATTTCTGGACTTACTCCGACAAACTGCTGTCTTTTTCGAAATTTGAAAAAAGATCTGGTGCAAAAAGGTATCGGATATGTGGAGATGTCATCCTTTAAGGAATTTCGTAAATCCAACTATGCGGAAAGTGCAACAAATTAGAGTGGCGCTGGATAATGCGTATTGCATTTCAAGGAGATTATATTGAGAAATAATTTGAATTTTTCTCGTCTAGGCCGATTACTTAATCGCCTACTCTCATATGTATATGTATTAGATTCTTATCTCAGTCACTTATAATCCTATCATAGCGTTGCTTGGGAAATTGGCAAATATTCGGGTTCATATACTTTCTCTTAGGAGCTTCATATTTTGTATAAACGCAAAATGGATCTTCATTTAAACCTCACTTTAGTATGATAAAATCGTAATGTTTGCATATAGAATGTACTGGTCGTTAAAATGTCAAAATAGTTATAAACAATTTTTGATCCAGTTTTTACTTTTTATATATTGCTTTTAAATATAGTTTGTTATTACCAGCTGAGAACTTAAAGTGTAACCCAATGCTAACACCAATTTTGCCAGGTTCCATGTGCTGCTAGTAGGGTGCATCATGCTAATTTTTAATTGTTTTGGTGAAACCAATTTTAGTGCATTTTCCTGCATTTTGTATGAAGGGACGACTTATGCTCAGCATAAAGTAATCCAAATGATTTGAAATATAACCAGAGCGTGTTAATGATCTGATTTGAGTTGAACGGTAACGAAATTGTGCGTTAGAAAATAAATATAATCATGAATGATTGTATTGAGATTTTGTGAAGATTTGTGCATATCATGATTATGATATTTTTTTACATATTCAATTCAATTAAAAATTGTAATTCATTTCATAAAACCATAAATTTCGGTTATTACAAAAGTTTAAATTTGAAATTGTAAACAAAACGAATTTATCATTACCCTGGTTTATCAACTTAGGGCTTACAATAAAATTTGTTGGCAAATTATTACTTCGCATTATGCCAATTTTGTTTATTGGCAAGATGGCAAATGTCTGTGAATTTGAGAGGGGACAGATGTGTGTTCTCATGTTAACTTTGCGGTTATTTCAGATTTGACATAAAATGACATTTTTGTGGAGTTTTTGGGGGAAAGTATTAGAGATTTAGTTGGTCAGATCGAAGAGCATATGACTACAATTCTTAACATCTCGTCATTGCCGTGAATGATACACGCTTGATAATTATAGAAATATTTTTATAATATATTCTTATAACTGAGCTACGGTGGAAAGCAATGCAAACCAAGAAATGTAAAGTTACGAATCTCCTGATGCAATCTAACAATTGGATTTTTCACCATGCATAATTTATATATATATATATTAAAAATTATTATATATATAAATTTTAAATTTTGTTGTGCCCGTTTCTCAGTAATTTCTGAGTTGCGGTGATTCTTGATGAGAACTAATTTGCGATGCTTTTTTTTTTAAGAACGTCCTTATAAATTATTTTGCCCTTAACTATATTTATCAAATATTTTACATAAAATACAATTTTTTTATACTTTTTCGGTTTGTGTCTTATACAAATTATGTTTATTAATACAAAAAAATTGCAAATTAATTTAAATTTGTTTTTGTTTTCTGCAATTTATTAAATAAATAACAATTGACGTCCCTCATCCCATTGGTTTTTAATCCTGTTCCATGTTAAATTCGTGTATTTTATTCCAAACTGTGTAGTTTTGAGAATAAAATGTGCCATTTAAATTTGTATAGCATACTTTAAGGGTTAATTATATTGTTCAACATTCAGTAGCCTAGAATACACATATAAAACCCAGCGTTTTCAAGTATTTCAGCAATTAAGGACAAAAATTGGGCTTTACCTTAGTTATTTTAAAGCTGCAGTTTTTTTTTTTTTTTGGATTTCGCGTATAAGTTTTACGCAAACTAACTGTTTAGCTATACAAAACTTATGTGTTGGGAGAAAATCAATCAGGATAAAATATTATTAAAAAAAATCCTTTAGCTAATCTTGAATTTTATATCCCCATTTATTTACTTCAGTCCTTGCTTACATTTTCTTTATTTCGCTGTTGAGCAACATTCACATTGCTGACAACACATTCGACAGGTGCTTGCAATGCAAGCGAATGGATTTCAATTTTTGTTTATAATTATTTGATTTAAAAACGAAATCCAAAAAAAACGCTTCCTAGTTGTCATTTGTGTTACTTTTTTCTAAACAAAAGTTCTGCTACAGGTTTTACTTTCGCGCTGAAGTTGCGTTAAATTTGTTTACTAAAACGACAAGGTCATAAGTGGAAAGAGATGGACCGTATGGAAAGTTTTCACCGCCATTGTGAGCGGCGACATTAATTTTTATTATTTTGATTTAACATTGACGTTAGGATATGGCTCCTAAAATTATTTAGCAGATTAGCATACAAACTGCTGGGAAGTTGAATAGAGGTTTGGTAGATTTTTTTCATTAATTTTTGACAATAATTTTTTTTAAAATTTAGTACTGCTGACTCCTTCCAGCTCTATTTTTTATTCCCTGACCTTTATTTGAACAAATCAAATGTTTTGCGTAACGTAAATTAAATCAACAAATCGAGTGTGACATAAAACATTAATTTACTGCTGCTATAAACCGGAGCTTTTGTATTTTTTCTTGATTTTTCAATTGTCGGTCAAAATTTTTCTATTCAAGTGCATTTCGTCGTAGCCCATAAATATATGGTAAAAATAAGTGATTTAGCATACTTTCAGGGGTAATTCGAATGTTATTAGCAAATGTGTGTAGCACAGGAGCAGCGAAGCGCAGCGCCGCAGAAGTAATTGGGATTATCTGGCCATTGTAAATTTACCGGATGCTACATTCGCTACTTGGTAAAGGACAGGTGCATACTTTTCGTGCCCGGAAATTTTCTAGATCATACGAGTAGTTTACACTAATCAAATATTTGTCTTGCTGAGTTTTGTGTTTGTTTATACTCGTATAAAACAAGTTGTGCAATTAGAAACCTGCTTAAGAGTTCCAATTTATTCGTCATTTTGGAGTATCCCGCTAAATGAAATGGCCTGTCTTCATAGCCAATTGACTTCAGTATAGTGTGAATATTTTCAATGTATCACTAGCTGTTTCCTGTTAACTAAGACATGAACGAAATATTTATTTTATCATTTAGGAGGAAACAAGCATTTACAGCATGCCGCCATTGAATTGAATGATTTTTTACTATAGAATTTTTCTCTAACCAAATTGTCAAATGTGTACGTCTGTGCAGAAAGAGATTCCGATAGGCAAAGTCTGCGAAAATATCCAGCATATTCTACATAGCGATTAAATCAATGTGGCTTCAGAGATTTTAGATCTGTCGTTATTTTGTGGAGTATTATTAAAGGTCTCCACAACCTTCGGCTGACTTCGCAAATATAGGATTGGCAGAGTCCAAAATTATCAACTACCCACGATTGAAATGAGGAAATGCTGACGATGGATTCTTTAAATTTTAACTGAAGCTGTCTAAAGCGGAAAGTCTAAAAAATTGTAAAAGGTGTTGAGTCATACTAGTAGTAGTATTAATTAGTACGATCCCGAAAGCGAAAACCAATTTATTGTGTAGCGCTTACAACATGAATTTAGTTATAAACTCGCAAAGAAATCTTATTGGAAAAGGAGCGGAATATCCAAAATTTTGACTACACTGGTAAATATGATTTACCATTATTTAAGGTCTTGCTCTTAGAATGACCGGCTGTAGCATGTTAGTTTCGACACGCTTCTACTATGCGTGTGTTTGAGCGCCAATACAATTCGGGTTGGCGGTCACCTCGATGTGTCTACTTTGTCTAAACTTAGGGTAATCGAGTAATCGACAAGTCCAGCAAATGGTTTTGAAATCAACGCTCGAAATCGTTGTTAAACCGTAGGGCCCATTAAGTGAGTTTAAAAATAGATTGCGTGTAAGCGAACTAAATGTGAGAAGTTTCTCCATATCTCGTTCATGGCATGGAAAATAGGCCTAAAAATAGATTGCGTGTAAGCGAAATAAATGTGAGAAGTTCTTCCATATCTCGTTCATGGCATGGAAGGGAATTTGTCTTTCTTTTTTGCTAGAATTTACGGACTCTTTAAATAGAACATGCCTTCAACCATTTAGTGAATTCGTTCCCGATGAATGTAAGGTTGACAACACTGTCAACCGGACAATGCGGTGGACAGGCCACAAATGCAATCAACGTAAAAAGTGTGACATCTGAAACATCTATAGCTGTCACACGGAAAGGCGCTTATTTAATTTAACCCTTTAAGCGGCGAAATAGCTACAATCTTCGTCAAAGCGATTATTTGAGACTTGGAAGACGAAGCTGTTGAGACCAAGGAACCACATTGTGAAGATCTGGTAGTAGGATACAGCTACAGCATTACAATTGCTCTAGGAATTTTTAATGCTAAAATGGGAAGGGAAGGTGGCCAAGGCTGGCCAACGAATTACTGAAGATTTTCCAAATTCACTTTAATGACGCTTATTAAAGGCTTGACTTAATATTAAAGTAATAGCTTTGAATAGTTTAAGATGTTGTAAAAGTCGTGATTAGAGGTTGTTATGTTATTAAGGCCAAACAACACAAAATTCTCCACGTTTTATAAAAGTTGCATCGAAAGGTGTGCTAAAATCGACGTAAAATTATATCTGGTCGGGATGATGCTCAAATACAGTTAGCTAAGGATCTAAGTGGATGCTATTAAACTGTAAGGATCTAAATTAGCACAGATTTTTTTAGTATTGATAAAGTAAGAATATTTTTGAAACTAAAACTTTGCTTTAGTGGCCGAATCGACACTTTTATTTTGAAATACTGAAATCAACGTAAATAAAGGGTTAATATAGTAATATAAACAGATAAATATGTTTCCATTTAAGCATTTATTTTGCAAGAATGTTAAATTCAATTTTTTTTTGTAGAAAATCGATCATAATTCAATGGCAGCATTATGTAGATTGTATCTTTCGAATAACTTCCTTCTTAAGAGTGTTGAATTTATGTTCTTAAATTCAACATTTTTGGAAACTCGTTCTAATTCAATGACAACATAAAGTAAATTAAATTGTTCAACTAACTTGCGTCTCATAATTCGTCAACATTTTTTTTCTTAACTATTAAACTATTCTTACACTGAGAGAACTTATACCTACTTTTGCCCTTAACTGTATACGTCAAATAGGTTGGTAGTATAAAAATCCATAGCATACTTTTTGGTTGTACGGAAGTGGGGTTCACGGCTACAATTCTCAAAACTAGTTAGGTCGATTGTTAGCTGATTTGTGTGATGTATTAGATAGACAGATAGATAATTTAGTAATTTCTGTCATATGTCATAGGTAATGGATGAACGACAAATAGGACTTTCAATTTTGTTTGTTGTTATTAAATCAAAACCTTTGTAGTTGTATTTTTTTTTTTTGATTTTTTGTTGTTTTCTAATGTTTGAATTGTAATTGTAATTGTTGTTGTTGTGTAATAGTGGATGGACAGTGGATTTGAGAACCAATTTGATTGAGTGCTGTTGTTTCGTTCATTGTGTGCTTTTCATACGATACGTGTGTACAGGGTTAAAGTTGTTTATGTGCATACTATAGTTGAACGTTTAATGTATATGTATTTGAATACAATTTGAACTATAAACTCAAATACAAGAAGGAAAAAAAAAACTATAAACTATTTAGTGATGAATATTTAATGAGGTGCACTGAAATATTTGTAGGTAGTGAGAAAAACGTGTTGATGCTACAATACTTTTGTTACAAAGAGGATAAATTCAAATCGATTTCGACCCATTGAAAATGAAAAATAAACACAAAATATTGATATATTTTATTTGTCTCAAATGTTATTCTGTTCGCTGGGCGATGTGCTCTGTTATTTCTAATGTCTTCAGAGTTTGATGAAATGTACACAAATTACATGCGGTTTATAAGAGTAATACCTCTTGACTTAATTCGTGTACTAACTTATTATTGTTTCTATTTAATAGCTCTTCAAATTTAGCAAAAAAGTATTACTTGCATCCTATTATAATTATTACTGTAATATAATGCAATTGCCACATCAAATTACACGGTTACAGTGGTAATTGCGAAAAAATATTTTGTTATATTCATATAGCCCAAAGATAATTTGACCTGAGAGAGCAGATACAATTTAACATGCAAGATATAGCAAAAAGAAATCCCAAATTTTCCCAATAGATGGCTTTAGTAATTAGTATTTCGCGTTGGATACATCTACCCTAGATGCCGTTAGAAAGATACGATTTCGTACTCAAAAAACTATATAGGTAGTTTTGTGATTTCTTGAGAGAGTACTGTTTGAGTGCGCGTTAGAGATGGACGAAATATTTTACAATTTTTCTTCGATAATGGTAAAAACGCTAGCTAGGTGTCTGCAAATGTGAATAATATTTACGGTCCTGATACTATAACAGTCAAGCACGCCTAATTTTGTCTTCGTCGATTCCGCTCCGTTTGATGTCAAAGATGCACCACGTTTTGAAAATGGCGATAGAACAAAGCAAATTGTAAAGTTCGATCGTCTAGGAGCTAAACGTTGCGCAAAGAACATTCGGAATCACTTGAATACGGCTGGATACAAAAAGAAACTCGAAGTATGGGTACCACAAGAATTAACTCAAAAAACTTTGTGGACTTAATTCCTAGTTGAGAACAGCTGCTGAATCGCTACAAAATCGAATGGTGACTGGTGATGAAGTAGGTCTCTTACGACAAAATCAAGTGAGAACAGTAATGATCAAATGACCAAGCCAAGATTGGTGGTCTGGAAGGTATTGTTTTGCGTTTGGTGGGATTGGAAAGAAATTGTCTACTATGAGCTGCTCCTCTACGACGAAACTCTTAATTCTGACACATATTGTCAACAATTAGATAGTATGAAGGACGAATTCACTCAGAAGCCGCCAGCTTCCGATGATAGAAGATGAATTGTGTTCCATCAGGACAACGCCAGGCCACGCAAATCGATAGTGATTCGCCAGAAGCTCCTGGGAGCTTGGCTGGGAGGTTCTTAGGCATCCACCTTATAATCCGGATCTGGCAGCAAGTGATTACCACTTGTTTCTGTCTATAGCGAACGATTTTGCTGATGAAAAACACCTCAACAGTAGCTTATGCAAGTAAAATTTTTGAGGAATTATCTTAATGTGATGCGACCAATTGTAGAAGAAGCTCAGAAGTCGGAAGTGCCTGGAATTCTTTTCTACGCGCGGTCCAGAACAGGTTAATATTTCTGTTGTAGAAAGTAAGGTGAGCCCCACATCTTTGGACTGCATAAAGGCGTGTTAATGCCACGCCTGGTATGTGTATATTTTTAGGCGACTAATAAAATTTCTATACATATCCAACATTACACAATCCAACTTTGTGGATATCAAAAAGTGGCGTGTGATTTGGATTCGGTTGTTTGAATAAATATTTTCAGATGTTGCGAACTTCATTCTTATACAGATTTATTGTTGGACATACATACACATTCAATATTCTGTAAAATTTAATATTCATACACGTTAACGTGGAGTTTTGGCGAACAGTGGAAAAGAAGTGTTTTAGGACAAATCAACTTGAAGTCCATAATTTTTAACCGATTTTGGTAATGCAGGAGAATTGCATATTTGTTGCCAAGGAATTTTTCACAATTCTTGGGTAAGTCGAATATGAGAATTTGAGAAAAATTTTTTTATTTGTATTTTTTTATGTTAGCTCTAGTTTACAAGATATGGTACATCGAAAATTTTAAAAATGTCCAAATTGATGCTTTTCAGATTCTATTTTTTTTAAATAGATTTGTCTAAAGCTAATTCCTGTTTACAAATATATAGCACCGATTTTAACGATGCTATGATATTTTTCATATCTACTATAGTTTTTGGGACAACTTCTTTAGAATGCTATTCAAGTCGAATTTTTCTAATGTGACCTTAATTGTTTCACAACATCTAGCAACAGCGCAACTAAAGGCAAAATGACTTCTTCACCATTTGCAAAATTGCGAGTTCAATGCCGTGGGTTCAATCCCGCATACAGTCACGTATCATTATTTAGGTGGCAAACACTTCGGTGTGTCTGACGGATACATCGAGGAGTCAATTAGTCGACAAGTCTGGTAAATGCTTCTCATACAATGTCGTTCGTAATCTTTGTTAAATTGAAAGTCCCGTTAGGCGAGCCAAAAAATAGAATGCGTGTAAGCTCTGAATGTGAGAAGCTTTCCCGTATCTCACTCATGGGATTGAAGAATATATGAAAAAAGTAACAACTTTTAAAATCATAGTATTTAATATATCAAGATATAGAATATTGGCTTTCGATACACAGCAAAAATTTGGTAAAAACTTAACTTGCGTCGTTATTTAATTTATGTTATCCTGAAATCTACAACAAATCTGGAACATGTAATTCATCCGAGAGATCACTTGAGATCCCTTTGTACTATAAGTATATCTAAAATCAGAAACATGTAGAACTGATTGAAATTAACCCTTATAAAGTAATAAAGAGGGCATTTTTCAAAATTAGACAAAATTTGGCTGTCGAAAGTTTGGTAAAAATTAAACTTGGGTCTTTTTTAAATTTGAATTTTTCAAAATCTTCAACAAGTCTAGACCATCTATGTCATCTTTTGGAGATCACTTTGTACAATATATATCTAAAAATAGACATCGTACGGAACTGTTCGAAATTAACTCTTAAAAAGTACTAAAGAGGGCACTAGTAACACGACTTTTCCATAAGATCTCAGAAACTAGAGATGACCTCATGCCCGAATGATAAAAAAAAAACCTACGAATAATTATCAACTCTCGATAAAAGTTTAGAGACAGTTCATTTTTTTAGTTGTAGTTTTCTTATATTGTTCGCTTAGTTTGAAAAAAACTTTTTTGAAGTTAAAAAAATTAGTGAATTTATGAATAAAACAATAAGTTGGAATGATCTAAGTAAATTAGCAAGTTTAAGAATTGATCTTAGAATAAATAAAATAGTATATCATACAAAATAGTATATCAATTACAAATTAGAGCAATTAACGAGAATAACATTTGAGTCATCTAAAATCAGGAGGTTCCTAATTCGGTCGAATCTTTTCGTTGAACCCAGTCGAAAAATAAACGTTGTACGGGAATGGGATGGCAACAGTTATTACCAATAATTTTTCAAATATTTCGAAAAGATGTTCAGACATTAATGGTTAAGTGCTTAATAACACTGATAGGATGTGCTGGGGGCGGACGATAATGGGATTTTCATAACGAGAACTCTTGGAATGTAAGGTGATTTGTCTACAATTAACTATTCCCTGCTGGCAAAATTAGTGTTTTGTTTTTCAACTGCAATTGTTTACTAAGTTCAAACTAATCAGAAAAAAAAACTATAAATAATAACGATAAATAGTAAGAAACAGTTTACATAATTTGCATACGTAGTACATATATATATAATTATAACGTAATAAATAGTTGTTAGTTTATATTTGTCAAAAATTAAGCTTACTTTATGTAGTGTGGTTTGTTCTTCTAGCTGCATCTAATATTTAGATTATACATTTATAGATATTCATGGATTATATTGGAACAGTTGTAATTAATAGTAGTAGTAGTAGTTGTTGTAGTAGTAGGTAACGGTTGTAGTTATTTGGTAGTTGAATAGTAATAGGGATGTAATATTTAGTAGTAGTAGTTGTTGTTGATGATGAGGTGGTTGGTTGGTGGTTGGGTTGGTTGATTATATTTATATAGTGGAGTAGTAGAGGAGAAGTGTACATGTAAATAAAAGTAAACAAAGAAAACATTAACGAAAAATCATAAATAATTTCTGTTCTTAACAATTATATCGTTTCAACACATAAATCATATATAGTTATAGAGTTCTGAGATAGAGCAAAGTTTTCCTTTTAACCATTAAACCAATGGTTTAGCTGGCTTTGGCAACATTTAATCTTTAGCTATGCGTCTACTTAATAGATTTTGGGTTTTTTCTCATATACCTGCGATCGTTCCAAATCGTGCTTGAGCCGCTCATTCTCCAACTCCAGGCGTGCTATGCGCTGCTTTGTCGTCTCCCAGTCGGCATTACTGCGTCCCATTTCACAGGTGGCCTTCTCAAGTTCCGCCTTCGATTTGCCTAGCTCACTTTGGGAGGCCTCCAGCTTGATTTCCAGGCGTTCGCGTTCGGTGACGGCCCTTTCGAGGCGGGTGTTCAGCTTTTCCACTTCGCTCTCGAGGGCCCGCAGCTTGATCTTGTAATCGGCAATTTCACGCTCATGCAGTTCACGTTCCTCTTGCTTATCATGTTCGGCACGATCTCGCTGTTCTCGCAGTTGTGCCATTTGCTTCTCTTTGTCGCCAATGGCCTCTTCGAGACTTGTGAGAGCGCCCTCGGAACTGCTGTGATGAGCTTGCATTGCCGATAGGCGAGCCCGGGCCATGTCCACCTGGTTGTCTTTCTCCTTCAGCAAGTCCTCCAGGTTCTCGATCTAAAGTTGTGGTTACAAATACACAAAAGGGGTATTGTTTGGATGTTGCGGATTGGGGGTGGTTGGGGATACAATGTGAAAGAGAATTGTGTAAAAGAGAAAATGTTCTGGTTAGGGGAGTTTGGGGGAGTTTGCGTTAGCTAAGTTCAAAAAAACCACCTTGCGCTGGAGTACACAAATTTTACGGTCTTTAATTTCCATGTGATCCTTGAGTTCGGTCAGTTCGCTGGTTAGTCGATTGCGCTCTTGGACCGTTTGCAAGGTGCCCTGGGTCTTCTTCTCCAGCAGGCGATTCTTCTCCTCGAGGCGGGCACGCAGCTCCTCCACATCGGCCTGCAGCATATTGTAGTGTTCCTCCTTGGCACATAATGACTCCTTCAACACCGCAATATGTCGTTGATAGTCCTAGGTGATTAAAGGTGTTTACGAGATTAGAATTTGTACGTGGGCTAGCTATTATGTATGTGAGAAACTACAACGCTACTGGAAGTTAACACTTAACTACGAAAGCTCTACGGGGATCATTTACATCGAAGCGCTACGACAAAGGAATCTGGATGCAATAGAAAGGGGATTTGAGTTTACACGCTTTTTTTTTGCGAGGTTTGCAACTGGTCTGTAGTTTGATTTATTGGTTGATTTTATTTCAAATCGAAAATGTTTGGAATGTTTGTATATTGGATGGAAACGGGGTTTTATTCAAATTCTTAATTTGTCTTATTGTTTGCCAAGTTTCATTACATTAAGCGCTTCAGGGTATGAGGAATGTTTATCAAAGTAATTTAATTTACAAGAGATTTTTCTTGATTTTCCTGATATAATAGAAGGAAAACAACCGCAGGACGAAAAAAGATTTTAAAAGATAACAAATGAAGTCGTAACAGAAAGATTCATAATAGGAATATAAAACTAACAAAATATTGAAGACAAAATTGTGGTTAAAATTAAACATTTCGTGAGGCAAAATATGACCCAATCTGATTCAAATATTCCGTACTATTGCACGTCGGATCGAACATTTGAAGCCACATATAACCATATACATATATTTCTTTGAGCGACAGATAATACGAGATAATACGACGAATAATACGACGACAGATAACATGATAACGACAGATAACAGATAACGAGGTGTCGAGTTATCGAAAAATCTACAAACTGGCTTTCCGAATCGCCTTCAAATTGTAGTCCTATTTCGTGAGGCTAAAAATAGAATAAACTCACGGAATATGTGTAGCTATTCTCTTTCACTTTTATGGAGCGCAGGGAAATTGGTTTGCTTATTTTTCACTTGAACTGATTTTTGTAGGGTATTTTGCATTTGTCCAAATTTGATATGTTTTATAACGCTGCACCCAGAATATGCTCTTAATGAACGCTATAAGTCGGAGATAAAAAACGCAAACCTTCATATTGAACAGGACGAACGGTTGTAGAAACATCGTTACAAAAAGTTACAGCAATGAAGGTGAAGAGCGAAAATTCTGCCAAGAGTTAAAAATTAAATGTTATTGCTGGAAGCTCCCCCCCTGTAAGGACAATAATAGAAATCCAATCATAGAGTGTTACAATATGCTGGAAACTATAAGTTCCGGAAGATAGCATAAGAGAGATCTTGATGCCAGTTATAGACCATAACATCGATTGTCCACTGTCGGGTGAATGTTAAGTTGGAATATTTATATCGTGCCTTAAAAACAACGGCGTTGAATACACCTCTGACCTGCCATCAGTACTATTTATGGCCGGGGGCAGTGGCATTATTTAAGAACACAATTTTGACAACCTTGAAAACGACGTAGAGTCAATATTTTATATTAAATCTATTATTAGATCTTTTTTAAACGTTGTGCAATAGAAATGGTAACTGAGTTTTAGCGATTCTCACCTGCCATTCTTATTCCAAAAGTACCTGGAACATGGCTTATATGAATACCAGAGAAAAAGGTTTACTCAGACAATTTGCATTCTTATTTCTGTGTGAAAATGCGGGAGAGAAATCTGAGAAGACATTTTTTCGTCCAAATGTACGATAGATTAGTTTTCTTAACATCAACATCTTTTGCGATATACTTTTATACATCGGATATAAAGTTTACTTGATTGGTCTGTACGAAATATAAAAGCCTGCTTTATTCGACTTGATTCCTTCTGGCTTGATAGTTGTCAATGTCGACAACTGACCATATATTCACAAAGAATTCAATTGTTGCCATCTCCCCATCGGTTATAAAGTTGGTTTCGGCAATATAATACGGCAGTAGTTGTATCACGTCATTACCAACTTTGGTATCCCTGCGAAGTTGATGCGTTTTTGTAGGATGGCACTGACTGACAGCAGATCTTCAGTGAAAATAGGCAAATATAGGAAGCTGCACGAATATATATATATAGGACGCTGCTCCATCATTGACTAATGCAACTTTGTAGTGGGAGATTGTTTTATCTGTTTCTTCCCAGCGGTTAAGGGAATGGATGACAACATCCTGGAGATTACAGGAAGAATATTGCATTTAAATTGAGTATTGCATTCAAGGTGTCAAAATTTTCTGGTATTTTATAGATTTTTTAGTTATTTTTCAACCAATACTAATATTTTTGTACTCGGTACTTTTGTGTTCGATACTTTAATAATATACTTTAATAAATATTAAAATATTTGTCACACAACGGGTATTAATTTGATAGCAGAAGTGAATGATAGCTGCGATTCAAGTTTCGAAAGAACTGACTGTGACAACTAAAAAATGTCGATATGTCGACCTTTTAAGGATTTAATTAGATCGAGGTTTGAAAATCAATTAAATGTGCTCGTGTTATTATGAAATATATATATATATATATATATATATATATATATATTTCCGCTACATTAAAAGCCCTCTCAACTTTTAATGCAAAATTTCCTTCTTTTTTTGCAATATAATAAATTATTTTTAAGCACAAATTATGTTCACTCTTTCTGATATTTTAAGATATTTGATGGTGAGGATACGATTTATGGTTATAAATTCGGAATATCTGATGCAAAAGTAGTAGATTTTATTGCAGTATCGTTATTTTAGTAAGAAAACTTTTGCAAATACTTGCGTGTTCTGTCATTAATTGAATTCAGTGCTTGTTCAAAAGCAACTCATCGCATTTATCACACAACGGGTGCTAATTCGATGGCAGAAATGAATGGCAAGTGCGATTCAAGATTCCAAGGGTATTTTTGTGACGATTAAACAATTTCAATATATTTGTTTTTTAAGGACCCAATAAAATCGTGTTTGTTGAAAAAACAACAAAATGTGTGTCCGTTATTGCGAAATATTGAAAAATTTCCGCTAAGCTAAAAGTCGCCTCGACTTTTTATGCAATTTGTTTTTGTTAAGTATTATAATAATTTTTTTTTCAGCCCCAAATTATATTCACTTTTTATGATACATGACACGATTTTTGGTTATAAAAGTGCAATATTTGAAACACATGTAGTATATTTTATTGCAGTGTCATTATTTTGTTAAAAAAAAATAGTAAAATTCATTATATAGACTTTATATTTAAAACAGAAAGTGACGATTCTTAGCATTTTTGCAATTAAAATTTTTGTCTCTCTGCTTGGAAACGATCAAGTATAAAAATATATTCTGGTTCTTGTTACGAACCAATGCATAACATTTCGAAAGTTGTACTTTTCTGAGGACGTTTTTTTTACTGGAATTTTATTTTAGCCTCTAATGCAAATAATCTATTCCACAAATTTAAATATAAGAACTTTAAATGTATAAAATTTAAATATGTAATATTATATTAATAATTACTTTCCTATTACAAATTATACAAGATTTTAATATAAAAATTATTTCATTGTCATGGACGTATTAAAATTGTATTAAGTGAAAACGAAAAAAAAAACAGAAAATCTAAAATTTTTTCGTTCTATTTTTATACCAGTTTCAAACCAACTCAAATCCTTTAGCTTTTACACTTAGCTACTATTTTTTTTAATTTTCAATTTATTGCATAGTTTACCTGATGTTGTTCTTCCAATGTTTTCATTTTGGCCGCCATAGCCAAAATTTCTTGATCCCTCCTCTGTATTTCAAGACGGAATTCGTCCAACTATTGAAAACGCGTTTTTTTGGAGGATTTTATTAAAAAAAATAGATAGATAAACAGATACAATTTAGAATATACTTGTTATATAAAATATCAAATTATTATTAAAAAAAAGGATAAAAAAAAAATAAATTAAATGTGAGTTTTTTTTGTAATGGTTTTATGAATTCTCTCGGCACGATGTGACAAAATGGCAAATGGTCTTACGATTTTAATGCTGATTTGGTCTTACAGAAGATAAATGTATTTTTTGCGTTTTTAACTTCTTTGCGAAATCAAAAACAATCTAAAGTGTCAGTTTTCCTATGTCCGGTTGAGTGGTTACTTTACTACTTCCTTTCGGTTCTGTGTGAACTTCCGGGTTAGTGATAGCTCTGCTTGGAAGGCATTCAGAAAATGAAAAATAAAAAAAGAATGAAGTGCTTTGCCAAAATACTATAATATCGTTGCAGGTTTGTTGGTTTTTTTTCAAAGTTTATTCATTTATTTATTCATTCATTTTGTTTGTTGGAAATTTATTCAGTAATATCTCTAAGTTTAATAATATTATATCAAATGCTTTCTTTTTGTTTTTGGTTTTTTTTTTTTTGCTGGTTCGCTTACTCCTTGACAAATACAATAAATATATATAGTTGAGTTGAATGTTGAGAAAAATACATTTTGTAAATAATACAAAAAATTAGTTTAGTACTTTAAGTAACTTATTTGTTAAATGCAAATTATTTTAATCAATTGCTATTCAATTTTGTATTTTGCTTTTCTTCTTCTTCTTCTCTTCTTTACTGTTCTAAGTTTAGGTTATAAATATATATATATATATATATGTATGTATAGATGTATGAATATCGTTTAGATTGTATATGTACGAGTATAATGGTATTTATAAGCGTTTTGTCTAAGCAAATCCAAATAACAGCGACGATTATATAATAAACATTTACCTTTAAGTATTAACAACCCAATTAACACAATACAGAGTTAGTTTCTTATAGAATTCTCACCAAAAAATTGTATATGTAATATGAATCTTTGAATCTAATCTACATCTTGCTTATAAAATTAAATCTACCATAATGAATATGCCGTTCAACACGTAATTTTCTATAGGATGTAGGAAACGTCATGTTTTTTCTGTGACCAGTACTGGAGTATTGCTTTTTGTGGAAGTTAATTACAAGCAAAACACTTTCCAACCCCAACCTGTGAGGTAAAATTCTGATACATTTTTAAAAGTAGTTTATTTATCAACTACATTTTCTAAGTTTTCGCTATATGGGTACATTTTTTCCCTTTTGAAGATATTAAAATGTCTCTAAGGTTAAAATAAATGTATCAAATTAAAGTAACCTTGAGATTCTAATGTCTTCATTATTAGTATGAACACAGCGATGAAAAATCTGGTATTATTTATGAACACAATTATAAACAACCTTGAAAGCGACGTAAAGTCAATATTTTATATCTTATTTTAAAATATTTTATATCTTATTTTAGATTTTTTATATCCATCTTTTCATATATTAAACAGTGTGTAAGACAAATCGTACCATTCTTAATTCAAAAGTACCAGGGACATAACTTATGTGAATACAAAAGAAATAGATTTTCTCAGATAATTTGCTCCTTTAGAATTTCCGTTCTTATGATTTACGTTCTTTCAGTTTCTGTTGCTGTATAAAAATGTTCAGAAACAAATTTAATAAAACATTTGTTCGTGCAAATAAATTATCTTTCTCAATAGCAGGATCTGTGCGATCTATCTCCTTGAATATGACTGGGAAGACGTTTATTTCTCTTAATCATATAAAGTGGAATATTCCTGCATGTAAATTTGAGAATACTGAATAAAATTGAGAATACTTTCTTATTTGTACATTTTCTGGGAAGATACTTTTCTATAAGAAAAGTTTCTGAGAAAGCAAATGAGGGGGTTTTGCTATATATAATGTAATATAATTAAGTGTCAGACAAGTTCCTTTTAGAAAAAGTGCCCAAAAAGAGCATATCCCACTAGGAAGAAACTTTGCCCAAATGGGAAAGTGGCTGAGGACGCCCTTTTGGGTAAGGAAGGAAATGTGTGTGGAAAGACCTTATTCTATGGTGAGTGTAACTGGAAAGACGCTTTTGAATAGGGAAAGTACCTGGAAAGTCAATTTCCTATGTGTCTGGAAAGAGCTTTCTGCAGCAATAGTATCGTCGGGAATGGCCCTTTCCCATAGGAAAAATGTCTGAAATGGTCATTTACGATAGGAAAAGTGCATGATAACCCCTTTTCTATAGGAAAAGCGTCTGCAAAGAATCGTTTTTATTGCAAAAGCGTTCGGAGTGAACGATTTCTACTGAATAAATGCCGGGAAATAACCTTTTCTATGCGAAGATCCTTCCCATTTCCTGAGAGACCATCTCTCTTTTCTATGTTGTTTCCCATAAGAAAGGTATATCTGAAGATCCTTTCCTATTTGGAAAGTATCTGTGAAAACCCGCTGGCCATGTAGAAAATGTCTTGTCCATATGAAAAATTTCTAGAAAGGCTTTTTTACATGCCAATTATTTGAGAGAAAAGTGACAACACCCTCTTATACTCTGTTATTTCAGAAAAACTCCGGAAGGCCTTTTCTTTACTGAAAATGTGGGAAGAAACTTTTCAACATGGAAAGTTTTACGGGAGAAATAGTGATAGGAGTGATAGGAAAAGCCTTTTCTGTAGGGGCATTGACCGGAAAACCTCTTTCCTGAAGGGAAAACATCTCTCTTTTCCTATTTGGTAATTGTGTAGGAGGACATTTTTTATATAGAAAATGCCTGCCAAGACACTTTCCTATATTGTTTTATAGATGTCTAGCAATTGTCTGTTTCCTATATAAAAAGTGCTTATAAGGCTCTTTCTTGTAAGGAAATTGTTTAGTCAAGCTCTTTTCATAGGGGAAGTATCTAAAAATGCAATTTTCTATACTGAAGATATCTGAGAGGAGTTTATGTGTATGAAATAAGTCAGAAAACAAATTTGTCTATGTGAAAAACACTTGATAGGAATTCTTTACAAACACCCAGTATCTAAAACTTTACTTTTTCTTTCTTGTATGAAAAATGTCTGAGAATATGATTTCCTGTATGAAAAGAGCGTTTTTTTAGTAGAAGTTCTTTAGAAAAGTATGTAAAAAAAAGATATGAGACGACTTCCATTCAATTTCAAAGAATAATGTTTCATATACGAAGAGTGGTTGCAAAAATACTTTTCTATAGGAAAAGTAAATGCGTAAACTACCTAAGGGTTGATTGTTTCGCAAAGCAGATTTTCTAAGGTAAGTATCAAAAGTGTCCTTTTGATATGCGTACATAGAAAGAGCTTGTTTTACACCTTTACCTTATCTTAGTTGGAAAGTCCATATACGAGAAATATGATTTCTATATAAGGAAGAAAACATCTATAAAATTATGTTGCTGAAGTTTTCGTACAAGTCCTTCTTGTGTAGACCGTATATTAAATAGGTATGCTTCTGAGAGGGGAATAATTTCTGTATGAACATTGGTTTATTTGACATTTTGTAATAGAACAGGGTTCCCCTCTATTACTTTCCAACATGAAAATGAAAATTCTTATTCAGAATTTGTTGTGAACATTTTGCTATGAGTCACTTTGGTTTTATCGCAAAAATATGCTTTCATCAACTGTTTCCAGGACGGAAATGTATAAATAATTGTCTGAACACTTTAATCTTTTGCTGGCTAATATTCAAAGTATATTAAGAACTTCACTGGTACTTGTAGTTAGTAGTACCGGCTCATTACAATTTATATTAATAATTACTTTTCAAGGGTATGTTTAGTGGCTCATTCTATCTGCTGGACATTTCATTTAATCTAATAGTTGTAATTGTACTAAATTTTGCATAAATTAAGATGCCTTTATCAGTTAGTAGATCGAAGATGACAAATGTTAGACCGCAACATAATTCACTGAATTTTCTGAAATATAAATGTTTGCATATAACAAATTTTATGAGCGGTATGAAGCAGTACCCTAGAAGTAATATAAAAATGTGCCTACATAAGATTTTTCCCACGAAAATAAGTAAACGGTACCGTTCATTCATAGGGGGATTGAACATACTTTGGCTATAGTGTGGTCATTATCTTGTGACCTGTTAGTTGGCCACATGTGAATCTGTGCTATTAAGTTGATTACCAGTACATTGTGATAGCACTTGATGTTAAACACACCAAGTTTTGTGATGTCAATCTAATTTGTAATGTCATAAATGGTATTAATTTAATTAATTCAACGATGTAGCGCCCCCTATTGATGACATCTAATTAAATTGACATCACTTGAAACCATCGGTGTCGGACATCTGGGAAATGGCGGAAGGCTGTAATTATGGTACATAACTATATGTTGTATATGTTGTATTTGTTCTCTTCCTCTGTGGTGGTTGTTAACATTCTGCTGTTAATTTCGTCCGATGTCCCTCTCCCAGCAGGTAAAGGCTCTCGTTGGCCTTAAGTGCTGTAGTAGTGGTAACATTAGTAGTGTAATTTGTTTACATTTCTGTTTCCGTTTTCATGTCAAGTTTCTTGTGTCTGTTTTGGATTTGCTTAGACAAAAACACTTGCATATGTCGTATACTCACATACACGACATTGATGTTGTACGTTAGTTAATCTTGAATTATTTATTTCAATGAAGGAATGGAATAGATTATTGTGTATAATTATATAATTTTACTAGTTCTTCTTCTGGGAATTCATTTGTTACAACAGTCGATTAAATGGCAGTTAAGTGTAAGTAGGTATGTACTCGTATGTGGGTATGTATAATCATTAGCGTCGTAGTGAGCATGTTTGTGTGGATGGCATGGTATGCTGCATGTCCTAAATAGTTCGTTGTCACATGCATACGACGTGTACGTGTGTGTGTGCGGGGAGGGGGTAATGTTTGTGGGTGGCTGTGTGTATATGCTTGTAGTGTTTATAGTATGAGTATCATTTAGTTTAGGTAATAATAATTACTGTTATCATTATTATTATTTAATACGAGTCGATGATTGTATACATAAGTATTTTGTTGTACATTATATATTATTATGCATTACGCTGTTGTCGTTATTGTTGTTGTTGTTATTATTATATGTATATAAATGCAAATACAACACATGGTTTTTTTTGTCGGTTTTTCGTATCGTTTTAAGTATTCTCTCTAAGCCTGCTCTAATACACACGCTGTTTATATACCAAGTATAGTATACATAATACATAATACTTATATGCTGCAAGTACATGTGTATATATGCGTATATAGGTATATAGTATATGCAATTTATTTAGAATGGTATTGTAGGGTATAATATATTTATAAAGATATCGTATTGGCTTTATAATCTATATTATTTTTATATTGCATTTCACAATGGTGTTCGTAATCCAATTATTTGCTATTTTGTTTTTGTTTTCTCTAAATTCTCCACAAATTTTACGAAATGCCAGTGGAAAGAGTATAGTAGTATAATAAAAAAATGATGTATTTGATTTATGACTACTCGTATTAATTTCTTTGTTTTTGTCACTCCAATTAATATTCGTTTATAAAAATTTGATGTGTCTCAGTTTAAAAATCGTTGCATATCGATGTTTTTGTGGTCGCCATAACACTAACCGACAAAAGTGAAGTTTCTTTATTACAGCAGAATTACAAAATTAGCAGGATTTTTAACGAATTTTCTTTGTAGATATTTGTAGCAAAAATGTCTACGAAGTCGCTTTTTCATACAAAGAAAAAAAAAATACTTGTCTTAGAATTTATTGTTTTAAGATATTGAGCGTTCTGCAGGAAATCGCTATTATGAAAATTTGTTTTACCCTTTAAAATACACAAAATTTTAAAATGGCGCTTAGATGAAAACACGTATTTCAATGATATACATTGTAATAATAAAACATATATTCTCATTGACATTAACAGTACAGATATTACGTAATTATTCAAAAATCGCTGTTTTGAAAAATCACAATAACTTGTGAGTTACACGGCATTTTGAAATTTAGACTGGGCAATTTTTGCTTAAATCCACTCAAGTCATTTTTTCTCGTAGGCACAGAGATATAGAGGAAAAGTATCTGAGAAGAAACTTTTTCATATTTGGGAAAGTGCATAAGAAGACATTTCTTTAAATTGCATGAAAAGCGTCTGAGAAGTATTTTCAGATGTAGGCGTATTACTGGAAATATTGATTTTCATATATAGGGTGATCTTTTAAGATTTGAGTTTTTCAGGTTGGCAACACTGGTTTGTAATGGTGTCCAAACGTCATCTATCGAAGAGAAAAGTGTACAGTATACTCTGCCATTTCATCACGGAATGATGAATGACTTACCCTAACGTCTAAATGTAATTTTTGGTAAATGGGCCTTACAAAATCTCAATGAAAATCCGCTATTTTATCGAAAAATTGTGTTCAGCGATGAGGCTCATTTCTTGCTGAACGGAAACAAAACAAAACAAAGCAAAACTGTCGCATCTGGAGAGATGAACAGCCACATGCCATACATGAATTATGAATTGGTTTATGGGTTGGTGTCATCATCGGTCCATTTTTCTTCAAAGACTACCGTGGAAGAAACGTTACCGTCAACGGCGAACGATACTGAGCCATGATATCGTTTTTCTGCCCCAATTGGCTGAGTTAAACTTGTTTGATATGTGGTTTCATCGGGACGGTGCAACATGCCACACTGCTCGTGAAACAATGGATATGTTGAGGGATGAATTTGGTGAGCAGCTTATCTGTGAGTTGTGCCCCAAGATCTTGCGATTTAACGCCTCTTGATTATTTCTTGTGGGGTTATGTCAAGTCGTTCGTCTATGTGGAATACGGGCCGAAATGCTCGAAAAAATAACGAAAAATTGGACCTTCCGAGTGGACATTTTGAGACGGAGACGCGGACAACATTTACATGAAATTATCTTTAAAAATTAAATGGCAAAGCCCAATTTATCGATTCCAATAAAAAAATTTAATATATGATGCAAATTTGTATGTTTTACTCGATTAAAAAAAAAACTACGATTAAAAAATCACCCTATATAAGAAAAATCTTTCAGGGGACACCTTATCATATCTACGATAAGAAATCTAAGAAGACGTTCTTTTTCATAAATAGAAAATGTATATGACCAGACACTTTATTCTAAATCAACTTTCAACTTACCGTAAGAGACACTTTAAGAAAATTGTGATTGAAAATACATTTTACCGTATCAGGAATAAGTGTCCGGAGAGGTGCCTTTTACATACTTTAAACCCGTCCGAGAAATCGCTTTTTAAAACCTTCTGTCATAGAATGGAAGTATACAAAGTTTGCGATGTCATTTGTGACTTATCTGAGACCTTGCAAGATATATTCTTGATTGTGTCGATTTGAGCATGCCAGATGTACACGGATGTGCCCCATAACAAATGTGCCCCATTAACGTAATCGATATTGAGCAATATCGGCTTAGTTGAAAGAACTTGTCCAGACTGAATATTGAAACCGTGTCTAAACAATGGACATGTTTCAAAATTTTACTCGACATTTTTCTTGTTTGTTAGTTAATTATAAGCAATATAAGATGATAACTGATAGATGCGAGAGGCGTCATTCCCGTCTATGCCAATTTTAAGTGACCGACCTAATTATGGGTGTGGTTATAGAAATAAATTGTAAAGAAAATATTTGAAAAATAATGTTAGTAATATTATGTACGACAAACAGATGATTTTCACATCTCCTTATAAGATGAAAAGTTGGCCAGAGTACGCATTTACCTATTCAAGAGTAACCCACACACAACGTCGTCGGAAATGAAAAATGGTCGCCTACAAATTATCCATGGGAAATGAGCACGGCGTGTGCACACTAACCAGGATGTTGGGTATCTACACACGAATATAACTCACTGATCACAACTCACTTCTCATGAGCAATGTGTAAAAGGCATTCACACATTACACACTACCGCGAGGTGCCGCCGTTACACCGTCGTATCGAATTATCCACGACAGCAACACATTTCTTACGAGAAATATGGATCTCAGGTATCATGAGTGGGCGAAACCGATCCGGTTGAAAAAATATAGCCATTGTAGGAATAAACTCTTGTCTGGGAAAGTTTTCCGGATGTTTTTTTTCCAGTTTTGCCATTCATTCGTGGCATAAAAGTAATAAATAGTGGTAATCGGGAAATATGAGTAGGAACTACTCAGCGATGTGATTATGGGCGTGATTATAGAAAAACACTCGAAAGTAGGAATTTTCAATGAAAAAATTGACATATTATATGTGAGGGACGCAGTGTGCCTGCTAATAAGCCCATGGGCTAATATCGGCACTTATGACTTAATGCGCAACAAATCTTACGAGGGGCGAATTTGATCCAGCGGAAGAAAACTTGCCCATGCAAAGAATGAAACAAAAAAAAAATCCTTACATCTCGTGAATGAGACATGGTAGAATCGACCGTAGGTAGTACACGGAACAGTTTTTAATAACACGACCCTAATTATGGGTATGTTTCTTATAAGGACACTTACATAATTGTTAACGCTCAGTCCATGGTGCTGGGTTTATAATGTTTGTCCCGACAGGATTTTTGATGCCTTAAAAAAAAGCTGCTGCGAATCAACTGAAATTTCGCTGAAATTGTGTAATTTCATTTAAAATTATTGTTATTAACATTTTGTCGATTAGTGTTGTCCGACATTACGATTATGGTGGGATGATGATGAAGAAGAAGTCGCCGACGGTGTTCATAATAGGTGATGGTGGCATGAGGAATTCGTAGGCAGCGCGAATGGCATATTTTGTTAATATGATATATTTTATTTTTTTTTGCTAATCGATAATTATTTGCAGTTACTTTTTTTAATTTAGCATTATTTCATAAAAATGCAAAAATGCATTTAACTATCTGTCTATCAGGTTTACACACACATATATATTTTATATATATAGAGAGAGAAGGGAGAAATAAAGCGAATTTAATCAACGTTTATATATGTATAATGACTGACTCCGTTTAGTGGAGTAGAGCAAGGAAATAATGATAAATATTGAACATATTTTTGCAAACTACTTTGGTTATAAGAATCTTCATATCATAGGGCAGGTAACAACTACTATAACATAATTGGTATATAATTTGTTAATATATGGGATCTAAATAGTGGAATAAATAGTTGGTAGGTAGGCAGATTGAATACATATATATTTTATGTATAAATAAACATTTGAAGATATACAAAGATTTGGTTATTATGGGATTCTGTGTTTTCACTTTTTTTCATTGTTAACCAACTAAACATAATTTTACAATTTATCTAAACTGGAGGTGGCGATTGTACATAAAAGATAATTAGGGAGATTACATTAATAATACCCCTTCTTTTGCTTTCATATTTATTAACATTACAACGTTAATAATACACATTTATAATTATTCACTTTATGGTATGTAGTTATATTTATATAAATATATATATATAGTATATGTATATTGCATTTTAAATTATCTGTTAGTTAATGGCAAATTGTATTTAATTATGTTGCTTTTAACTGTTTGTATATATTTAATTATAATTGACCTTCTTTTCTAATTGATCACACTCTATTATTGAGACGAAAAAAACAATGAAATTAAATTGTAAACATAAAACACAACAAAATATAATTATAATATTGCATTGTTTTTTTTTTCTTTTAATTTAATTTTTGGTTTTTGGTATTCAGTAATTGGTTTTAATTTATAGTAGGTTTATACTGCAAGGTTATCCTAATCTACATAATAATTTTGCTTATTTTGTTTTGTTACTCATCCATGGAGGGAGTGACAGGGTTCACTTTTTTCAATTCAATTGATTTTATTTTTGGTTTCGTCGCTTTGAAAACATTTTCGAATCTTTATGTTTTTCGCATTTCAAGGTTTTGATTTAATAATAATAATTTAATTTGAAGCAAAAACATTTGCTACGATCATAAAAGGATAGAAAGCGAGAGATAGAGAGTTTGACTAGTTTTTAATGTAAATCATAAACGTAACAATCTAAAACAATCAAAGTTCTTTGGTTTATTGTAAATTATATTTACAGTCTTTAAGTTGTAACGACGTTTATGTTTTTGTTTGTTATGTTGTATGACAAAGATGACGATGAAATGTTGAGGGAACTGGAACCTTTAAAACAGAGTTATTACGCTAGCGATGTTAAAACATCACAGGGTTGTATTTTACAAAGAGCACAGAGTTGTTATTAACATATACACATTGTTTTTTTCTAAACTTATATTTGGACAGCAGAATGCAGGCGAAATGTTTATTGTAATAATTATAAATTTTTTGTGTCGGAAACTATTTATTAAGAACGTGCTACTATTTTTATTAATTTATTTGTTTCCAAAATGTCGTTGTAATAAAGGTGTCAAAGTGATTTGCAGTCGAAATCAGAATTTTTATTTAAATTCCGAATTTCCTTTTGAAATTCCAAAATGTTATTTCAGAATTTTTTTTTTTCAAAATTATCAAAACATGTTTTTTTGAACTCAAAAATAAAATATCAATTGAAATTCAGAATTTTCTTTGCAGAATTCACTGAAAATCGATTACATTACAAAATTCGAGTTGGGAATCAAAAAATAAGCAGTTCCAGTTTAAGTTAAAAAAATATTTCTTGAAATTCAGAATATTCCTAAAAAAAATTGAATTTTTAGTTCATATTCGGACAACATTAATAGAAATTATTGATTTGCTATTGAAATACAGAAAAAACGATATTCATCAAAGATTAACTGAATGTAAGATTTTGAATTTTGACTTTAGAAAATCTCGAAGAGGAGTCTAAAAATTCAATAAATAAACTTTAATTTCAAACTTAAAAATAATCAGTCTTATTGTGAATTCCTGCACGACTTTAAGGAAAAAACAATTAAGATTGGGAATTTTTGTTTGAAATTCCGAAAAAAATAAGAAAAAGAGAAGTTCCAAGTGAAATTTAGCAATTGTTAGTTAAAATTCAGAGTATTGATTTGAACTTCAGAACTTCTGATCGAAAAAAGAAGAAAGAGAAATACAAATTGAGAAGGATGTTCATTCTTTTTCCTAATAGGGTGAATGTTGAGAAAACCTTTCCATATGAAGCACCTACGCAGTAAGAGGAATGCAATGAATGCCTCTTAAAGCGTGAGTCTATATTTAAGCGTTTGTTATGGACTATGGCTCCTTTTCCCTTCTCTTCTGCGACTTAAAACTGCCGATTTCTTCGTCACGCACATCTAATTTTACATTTCTAGATTCTTGACTTTTGGTCGACGGCACACTTATTTCCTATTTCTTTCTTTTTATATCCCTCTAAAGGTTCGCAACACCGCTGCAAAAGGAGGTTGTGAGTTGAGAGTACATGTGAGAAGGGCTAACATGATTCGAGCTTCAGTCGTTTGCTGTGATCGGAGGTATTATTTGTATCCCCTTTATTTCCTGATTTTTACCATAAATTAATTATGGATTTGATTACATCTTTATTTATAGCCCGCATATGCTGTTAGACCGCAATTTTGTTAACCTTAACTTCAGCTAATTTTTCTTTCCAATTTGTCAACTTTTATGTAAACTGGTGAAGAATTATACAATTCAACTGTAGTACACGTTTTTCCCTTCCCGTCATGCACATCTGAATAGAATTATGAGCAATTGCGTTTCGAAAAATTGATTTTTTTAAAGGCTTTCAATTATTATGAGAGAATTTTGCTTACTTTTTGCAATTTATGCAAGGTGCACTTGATAGCAGTTTCCCCCTTTCGACTCTTATTTACTGTCTACCTTAACTTTTCTATAGTACAACTACACTGTTTGTTCTATATCTTTGATGACCTTAGCTTCAGTTTTTTATATTAGTTGATGGTACCAGTTTTGAATTTTTTATCTTGGTGTCCATGCTTTGACCTTTTTTACAGATAATGACACAACTTTTATCCCTTCCAATCCCCATTTTACCCCCATAAATGTATAAAAAATTGCAATTTACATACAAAAAATCGTTTAAAAGTTTAGGCTCTTTTCGCTAAATTTCTTATTACGGTCCTGTACTCTAAGAGTGCGTATCTGAATTTTTAAGGTCTCAATATTAGTGTTCTGTGTTTGTACCGGTACCGGTAGCGGTTTTGTCTCTCTATTTATCCTACTGTGTCTTATTATACGAATTTCGAAAAATTTATTTTTGGTCGCGTGTTTATGCTTTAAGGGAATTATAAACGAATATCCTGAATAGGCACAGTAGTTTTGCGGTTCTTGCTTTAGGCGTATAATCCCTAACACGACTTCGACTGATTTTTATCGCCAGAAGCACGAATTTAAAAAAAAAAAAAAATAATAATAAATAATTGCTAGTAGAAAAACGATCTTGAACAAGATGAAAAACTAAAATCATGTTAGATTCAAGATCGAAAATAAATTCAAAAACAACCATAGAAGGTACACTGTTTAGCATTTCCTTTATGCTATGCTAAATGCAAATGTTCAATGGACATAGACAAGAACTGGTGACAATTGAATTGTATAAACATAAACATTATGTTTTTTTTTTTTTAATTTCTGTTTTTTCTGTTGTTTCTGAAACGAAAATCCGGTGTTGCGACCGGTGTTTTTAAGCAGTTTTTGTGAATAATTCGTGAATATATTTGATAATTAATAAAATAATAATAATAATTCCAAGTTTACTGTTCCAGGGACTCTAAAAACCTTGTGTCTTTAGACGTACATTATGGCTTTGAAAGTGTCTGCAAAAGACACATTCGAAATATTACTATAAAGATTCCTTTGCGTTTCATTGATAACATTTTTTCCTTTAATCCAATTCTTCTCTTCCTTTATCCTCTTTTTTTTAGACATTTTCTTTGGAAATTCGTGAATTAAGGTAAGATTTATTTTTTAGTTTTTAACAGAAATATTTCTACATTTCTATTTTAAATAAATTAACTGTGGTTCAATATGTGATCATTTTTGAAAATTAATATTTACCGAAATATCTCCTATATCAATCATTATCATAGACAATCTGCTGACTTTTGTATGAGAGCTTCCAAGATTTAGTCCGCCTACCTTTCGTGAACAGGGCAAAGTATTTCGGAATTAAAAATCAGATCGCGCATCATCAAGAGTTTCTTTTTTGCCTTTCTATTGCTTTAATTTTCTGCGTTAAGGATAAAATAATTGTATTTCTTGCTGTTTTTTGGGTTTATATTACAGGCTTTGAAAATCACTACTCTTTTTCTTGTCAAAAGGAAAAAAAAGAAAGAAATATGAATCTTTCAATATCATGTATGTATCATTTTCGTCTATAAGCAAATAAGTTAAACTTAGTTTACTTAAAAAAAATTTGATCCATTCTGGAGAAGAAAAGCTACCGATGTCATTACCATATGACAAAAATGAACCACTAAAATAAAGAAAATATTTAATATTCATATTAAGAGGAAAGTTTCCGCACCGCATTTGAAAGCAGCTTAGGAAAATCGTTTTGGCAATTCATTCATAATTTCTGTCCCTTACTTCGATATAATTCCTTGCCATCATATTTGAACATCAGACTGGAATAGTGACATTCTAATGCCCCTAAAGATTGGCAACACTTTTTGTAGGTTTGTATGCAATTATTTGTCAATTCCTAGAACTTACATATAATTCCTTTGCCATCATATATGTACAATACACTGGAACAGTAACATTCTAATGCCCCCAAAGATTGGCAACACTTTTGTATGGTTGTATGCAATCATTTCTAGAATCAGTTAAATTATTTTGCGAAATCTGCACTTCGAAAACTCCTCGGTGGCTAATTTCGCATGACTCCTCCAAAGGTATAATATATATTAATATGTATAAGGCGAAGGTTAAAACTGCGTTGTAATGTAGGATAGTCCCCTATATATATCATTATAACGCGGTGGCCAATATTTTTAGTCATACGCTTACAAAATGCGGTGCTCTCCATTGAAATATCTACAAATTTCTACAGAAAAATTGCTTAAGGATCTATTTTTTATTCGAGGTATGAGAAATGTTATTAATGTACTTCAATGTTTCCAAAATGTTTGTATCTGAAATAATATTGGTTGGTCAATATTTTCCAGCCTTAATCTTACAAAATTTGAAATTTGATATAAAATTCTAAATGAAAACTGTTCAAATATCTATATTTCAATTCGACGTATGAGAAAAGTTACGGATATACTTTAATTTTTCCCAAATTATTGTTTCTGAAATAGTTGTCAATACATCCAAAATGAATTTCTGTAAAAGTTCCTTAGTGCTGTTAAGAAATATTTCCCATTTAGATGTATGTTTTAGAAATCAGCACAATATCTGACAAAATCAGATGCTACGTGTAATTTTGTTTGCAAATATTTGACAAACATGGCAAATCCTAATAAAACATTTGATACAAATTTAAGTTTGGTTCCGTTTGCATGATCTGATCTATGCACTCTTCAAAATACAACTCTGTTTGAAAACGCACAACTCTGTTCTTTGGCTCGTGTAGATTTTACTCCCATGTTTATCACTGCAATAGTGATTTCTTTTCAATTCAATAGTTGTTCCTTCAAAAATTTGATTAGATATCGATTTTGGATGTTACGCCTTTTTGACATAATTTCACTGCTTTGTATTGAGTTCCAGTAAAGTAATATGTAGAGATTTACTTGCATTAATTAATTAAGTTAATATTGGCAAAAAAGTATTTGTTGTTGTTGTTGTTCATATTTGTTTTTGTTGTTGTTATATATCTTTAGGCACTAATTGGAATATTTGCACAAATATTTCAAATATTTCGACGAGCTTTCATTTTATTGGCTTTATAAAAGAAAACGCAACTTTCATAAAAAACCGCACGTTTTGTTTTTGGGTTTTAATTAAATTTATCTTATAAATTTCCCTAACAAATCGTTTGTTGTTTTGTTTTCATTCGTTTCCTTTTCTTTTTTGGCATAAATTATTTTATTTTGTAAAGAATTAATTCGTTTGTTAGTTGTTGTTGTGTGTAAAGAAATGCTTTCATTTTGTTTTATAAATAGTAGTAGTTGTTTATATATCTCACACTTTCTAGGTTCTATACGAGGATAAATGAATTAGAAATCCTTAGAAATCCTTTTGTAGCTCTCCGTCAAAATGCAATAAAATAGATGGTATTAGTAGTTGTTGTTGTTATGTTGAGAGAATTGAGAAAAGGAGAGAGAGAGAGGGAGGGAGAGAGAGAGAGAGGGTGGAAAATGACAAAATAATATCAAGGAAATCTTTAGAGTTGTACTATTAGTGTTAATTATCAATTCAATGCAGAAATTCCTTAATCATTTGTATCGCTTGCTTAATTTCTATTAACGAGAGTTTAGGAATGAGTGTGTGATTAGTTGATATATAGCAGTCAATGAACACTAGATGGAGTGGCAGTTGTTGGCAAAGGCGAAGTTTATCACAGTGACAAAAATGAAGCCAGTTCGAGATAAGTGATGTATGTATATGCATTAGCAGCGATACTAAGAATATGTTTCGATTCATTTAGGAATGAGTATCGGAAAGCACTATTTCCTGACAGCTATATTTTCGCAGGAAAGCGCCACAATCAATTTCACTACAAGAAATTCCATTATACACAATTTCAAAATAGTTTGCGGAGAACATTCTATACTCTAATAATTCCCCTATAGAAAATTGTACTCAAAACTATACAGATCTCTTACATTTCAAAGATGCTCTTGTATAGAAAATATTGAAAAGTGTTGTCGTGAACGCTCTTCACATAGGATGGTTTTGTGGGAGAAAAGGTGCATTCAAAGACACTATTCATATAAGAAAGGTGCCTGTACAGACGCTGTTCATATAGAAAAGTGTCTTCATGTATCCCTCTCTTATAGGAAAGTTTCTTCGCAGACTTCTTTTATATAAGATAGTGTCCTTACGTATATTTTTTACACAACAAAGTGTCTCCACAGATACTTTTTTATAGTAAAGTGTGTTCAGATACACTTTTCGTACAGAAAAGCGACTTCGCAGACATTTTTCATATAGCAAATTTTTCTCACAGATATTTCACATGGTTTTTTTACATATTTCACAGTGTTTTCACAAATGATTTTCACATGAAGCGAAACACTTTTTGTATTAAAAAATGTTTTCACAAACATTTATTTGCCTCCACTGATACGTCATATAAGAAAGAATCTCTGCAAATACCTCATTTACAAAAGACTTTGTCGGAAAGAAATGGTTACAGGTTGGATAAACAGTTCGAAGATGGCCAGGAACGAATTGTCGCCCCGGACGACTATCAACATTTTCTTAGTCACCTCTGAGAAATCTAGGGTTTGCTGCTGAAAACTCATTTCCCCAAGTGCCCGGTTTTCATTTAGAATTTTTTTTTTTTTTTGAAATCTTTCATAGACGCTTTCAAAAATATTCTCACAAATACGTATGGAAATGAGTTTTACCATTCACTTTCTACATAGAAAAGTGTTTTCACGTATGCTTCTCGTTTAGGAAAATACCTTCACATATACTTTTCATATAGGGAAACTGTCTTTACATACAGTTTTCATACAGGAAAGTGTTTTCAAAGACATTTTTCGTATTGGAAAATATCTTCAAACACATTTTTCGAATAAAATGATTTTCTATATGTCAGATGTCTGCATAGAAACTTTCCCAAACGCAGGTATCTGTATGGCAGTTGTTTGTGTGGATGCTTTCCTAATAATTTTCAATGATAATTTTCTATGTGAATATGCAGACGTTTTTCTTCATGAATACATTTTTCTTTCCTTATTTCAAAGTCGTCTATGAATTTACTTTCCTATGTAAAAGTGTGTATGAAGAAATATTCTTCAATTACCCTCCGTGGAGAAAAATATTCGTATATACTCGTACATATCTCGTAAAGAATCTTATCTGTAGACATTTCGGTCTTCTATAAGACATTTTCTTATATGAAATGCACATATGCACACACTCTCATATATCGAAAGCCTCTATGTCACATAAAAGAGTGTTTGAAAACTGTCCACGAATATTCTTTCCGATATGAAAAGTTATCTGTGTGATAAATCTTTGTGCGGACACTTTCTAATATGGTTGTAACCATTGGTTTCTAACATTTGGCTGCATACTTGTCTGTGAAGACTTTATGAAATGTATCCGTGTCTTTGACGAATAGTGTCTGCGACACTATGATTTGTGACTGTGAATACACTATCCTATCCTAATTTAACATGAAGATCCTTTCCTTTATGAAAAGTGTCTGTAAGTTCACTCTGCTATGTGAAAAGTGTGTGTGAAGATCCTTTCCTTTATGAAAAGTGTCTGTAAAGATTGTTTCCTTAATGAAAAGTGTCAGTGAAGTCACCCTGCTATGTGAAAGGTATCTGTGATGATACTTTCCTATATGAACAATTTCTATCAAGGCGTTCTCTTACATGAATGTTGTCAGCTAAGACGCATTCCTTCCTGAAATGTATCTGTGAATACATTTTGTATGTACATTTCTTGTATGGAAAATGGCATAAGATTTGTCTAGTCACTATTTTGAGGGCATTTATTTCACATCAATATTAAATTTCTGCTAAACTGGGACATTCTCTCTTTTCACCACCAGCACCGCAAGCAGCATTTAGGAATGTCTCTTTTTCCGTTTACTCTCCTGGCTACTTGCAATTACCTCTTACAAACTCTTTGCTACTGCTTGCGTGTGAGCGTGTATGTGACGCTTTGCTTCGTTGCAGGTTGACCTTCTTTTTCGACTCGTTTATCCTTTTTTCCCCTCTCTTTTACACTCTCGTCTCTGGAGTTGCATCTTAATCATGTTCTAAAATAATGGCAGTTAAATGTTTTTCACTAATTTCAATTTTGTTTTCCATTTCCGACAGCTTCGGCTTAATTTTGTAGTAATTGTTGTATTTTTTTTTTTTGTTTTTTCGTTTTCTTTTTTGTGTTCTCTATCCTTTTCAATAGTTTACTTTGAAAAATAGGTTCAATAGTTTTAAGTAGTTTAAAGAAGAGTTTTGCTGTTATCATTATTGGTTTGCTTAAGAATCTAGTGATAGCGTATCTACGTCAAATTTAAAACTTACTTGGCGTTTATGCTCTTGTGGCAGTTTTGGGTAATCTAAATCTATTTTCGTATATGGTGACATATGATGCTGATGATGTTGTGAGTGATGTGGTGTTGTTGTATATGAATGATGGTGCCCTAGGGACGACGGGTGGTGCATGTGTGTGTGATGGTGGTGCGTGGGATAGAGCGCATCGTACGCGCCCGAGCCGGTGAGGCCCGTCGTGGCGCCCATCGCACTGCGGACATCATGCAACGCACTGCTGGTCAATGTGGCAGGGAAGGGGGCCGTCGTGCTGGCCAGGGCCGCGAGAGGGTGCGTCTGCAAGTGATTCTGTTGCTGATGGATGTGAAATTGGTGATCCGGGTTTAGTTGCTGCTGCACGGAAGCGTGTATGTGGGCAGAGGGATGGACGCTGGGCGCCATCTGATGGGCGTAGTGTTGAGTGCCTGCAAACTGCTGCTGGATATTCTGGGCCAGCATTTGCTGGTGAGCCGAGTAAGGCTGCTGGTGCTGTTGCTGGTATAGTTGCGAAATGGCGGGATTTGAAGCGTGTAGCGAGGACATTAGGTTCCGTTGCTGCAGCAGATTCTGTATATTGTAGGCCGTGAGGTCGGAAGGATTATAAACACTTGGGGCATATTGGCCGGCGCTCATGTAGCCACTGCTGGTGGGGTATTTGGCCATGCCAATGCCGCCGCCGCCGCCTCCGGCCCCCGGGTAATTCAAATAGTTTAGATTCGACACTGAGTAGGCGGGCCTGAGACGCGATGCACCGGCCAAGCCCAGAGCACTCGCCGCCGTTTGCATTTGAGAGGGGGCCGGGGGCGGCGGCGGTGGGGGCTGTGAATATTGCTGGAAATACATGTTTGGCTGAGATGAGAAACTGGCGGACATTTGCATTAGATTGTCGTTGAGGTACGGCGGCGACGTGTCACCGGGATGCAGTGTAGGATAACTGGATATAACACGGCCCGGATAGTGGGACAGAGGCGTGACCGTTTGTGCTGCCGCTTGTTGGGCCTGCTGCAAACGGGCGTGGTGCGACAAGATCTGTGACGATCTCGAAATTGACTTGTGAGCCTCGTTGAGCAAATTTATGATATTCGAGGAGGAAGACTGGTGCAAAGGCCCTGGCTGGGGACCCATCGGCTGATAGCCGTAGTAATCGTTCATCATCGACGCCGACGGCAGGCCGGCAATGCTATATCTGCGCCTGCGTATGGGCGAGGTTTGGCCATAGTAGGCGGCGGCTGCAGGCGCTAGCGTCGGATCATACAAGTAGCCCGCCGATGTAGAGGGGCCATACATATCATAGCCGGGCGGCAGAGTAACCGACGTGGCGCCAGGAATGCCGCCGTAGCCGCCGGTATAATATTGTCCTATAATATCTGGCAACGGTGGGCTTCCGGCCGGTGGATAGTTGCCGTACATCTGAAATGGTCGATTTGAAATTGGTTTGTTGGTTTGGTGGGTGCTTTTGGTTTTTTTTGGGGATGTTTTTGTTTTTCTTTGTTTTGGTTTTATTCTATTCAATTAAACTGAGACTGAGGTAGAGGCAGAGAGACGGAGAGATTGCTTGAGATTGTTTTGTTTTGTTTTGTTGACTTGGTTAATTGAAGGAGAGAGGGTTCTCATTTCGATACGGGCCAAATTGAGCCCAAAGGTCGGTCGTTACGTTTTGTTACTGTAATTCGTTAGTTATCATCATCATCATCATTATCAAATCATCATCATCATACAGAAAACACACATAAAATTGAATAAATCTAAAATCGTTCATGGAAAATTGTTTCAAGATACACAATATATAGAGGTTCTAATTGCATGTAAATATATATCTGTATATATACGAGTATATATATATATATTTATTTATAAATGTATATGAGGTAAATATATGGTAAAGTAAATAACTGAATGCAAAAACAAAAAGATACGAGTGTCAAACCAAAAGTTTCTGTTTGTATACGACAATCCTAAAACAAATGAGTTTGTTGCAAACAAATGCCACTAAATACGAATACAAAAATTTATAAAATTTAAATTTTATGTAAATAATTGTTAAAAGTTATGGTTGTAGTTTGGTAGTAGATTTCTTTTCTTCTTCATTCGCTTGATTATTATTGTTATTGTTGTTATTGCTATGATTATTTGCAGAGATTATCACCAAAGTAGATTTTTACCCGAACACTTACGTACTAAAGGCCCCAATAAAAATACGTTTCTTTTTTTTTTTTTGTTTGTTTTTTAAAAAACAATTAATTATTAACTTTCTGTCTTCTTCAAAAGATACAAAAATAATACAAAATATTTAGAATTCATGACAATTTTCAAAAAGATTTGCTAAATTTTTTTTAAATGTTTTTTTTTTTTTTTTTTTTTTTTTTAAATTTTTAAAAGTGAAAAAAAAAAAAAAAAAAAAAAAAAAAGAAAAGGAAAAAGCTAATTAAGAACCAACTTGTAACCAAAGTTATAAGAAAACACAGTTGTTTTTCTATCACATTAGATATCAATTACTTCAGCATTATCAATAGCTAAGCCTCCAACGTGAATTATGGCAGGCGATTTTTATGCTCAAGTAAATTTACAATAAAAAAACTAAGTTTTTTTTCGATTTTTATTATAGTAGTAGATTTTGGCAAGCTTTGCGATGATTACTTGAAAACAAAGAAGCAAAAAAAAAAACTGTCAAAAATAATCTCACAAAAGTAACGTCTTCTAATGTCAAGTGGATCTCAGTGTGTGCGTGTGTGTCTGTGTGTGCGTGTGTGTGTGTGTCCTGTGTAACAATATTTGTTTCAAATGATTGGCTGTTTCAGTGAATTCGCCTATAAAATGGTTTATTTTTTTTTAATATTTCCGGTTTCACTGCAAAGCGGTGTGAGAAAGGATAACACGAAATGAGTGAATGAGAGGCGAAGATATTGTTAACGATTGCTTCCACTGTCTTCGAGAGATAGAGAGAGAGAGAAAAGAGAGTTCAAGGATTCCGTGTTTGTTAGTTATTTTGTTGTTGTTGTTGTTTGCTTCTTTCATTGTGGTGGGGGGAAATACAAACACAAAAATTCTTGTCCTTGCCTGTTTGTGTTATTGTTTGTTTTTGTTTTTGTTTTGCACTGCTGTTTGTTTTCTCTTTTAATTTTTCTACGGAAGGTAATTCTCTTCAGAGCGAGAAATCAAGCAGCCAGGAGTTATTACAGAAAGAAAATCATTTCATTTTATTTATTATAAAATAAAACAGTAATATTTTGGATGCATTTCAAACAAAACAAACACAAGAAAAAGAACCATTAACCAAATACAGCGTGCACAGGAACGGAAACGGAAACGTATAGGTTTTGTTAGAAAGTTGAAAGAAAACAACAGAAAAAAGGCCGTGAAATAATGAGACACAACAATCAAAAATATGATGAACCATCAGAGACAGGGAAACATTGAGAAAGAGAGCGAAAGAGAGACAAAGAGACAGTGATTGGATGTGTTAGAGGCTGGGACATTTACACATTAAATAAATAAATTAATTTATTCAAAAAATATACCAAGAAAACACAAAACAAACATATATATGGGTATTAACAACTTCAATAGACAACTTGCTGTTGGTGTTGTTGTAGTTAGTCAATATAAAATCAATCAAATCATGTTGTATGATTTCCTGTAATACGTCTATAAACAATGTGAACGAACATTTTAATAAGGTGTGTAAATTAATGCGATTTGTGTAGCATACTTTTAGGTGCTTCATCACAGTGTAGTGGCTCTGTAGTGGCATAGAGTGTATACTCTTCACTTGATGAATTTTTGCCTCAGAGGGGAATATACTCGAGAGAAACGAATTAGTTCATTCAGATACTCTTCGTAGACTCAAGCAAACTAAATATCTCTATTGTTTAAGAGGGAAGACTTATATTACGCCTGAAAGCAAGCAATGGTGTTATGAACGGTAAATAGCATGGACTTCAGCCGAAATGTCATCAAACTCTATCAAACTAGAAACATCTGCTTGAAGCTGCTAGTCGAATATTTTATTGTTTGGAGTTCAGAGAGATTTAGTTTATTTAGGGTAGCATAACCTCTATGATTTTAGCGCTTCTTTTTCTGTTTGCTGTTGTGATTGCTTGCTTTTAGTTTACTCAATAAAGGAACATTTATTGATATTCAAGATACTTTTGAAAAGTTTAATTAAATGTAGTCTGTGAATTTGTAGATATTATTTCTGTTGCAACTTCATGTGAAAATAGTACACTTAATTGGAATTAAAACACTATACTTTGTGGCTTAACTGAATTCACATCGATTAGATTTTCTCGACTACACTGGGAATTCGATTGTTCGAATATATTTTGTCTTTTAATCTACTTTTGATTCTGGTATTTTCGGCTTTGATTCTTGCATCTGTTCGCTGAACGATCTTGGAATTTGTTTCCTTCGCTTTAATTTTTGTTTTTTTAGCAGGCTATGCTTGTATATGGACCATAGAGGAGAAATTGTATAGAGAAACGCACTCGCCCACAGAAGATACTCTACGTAAGCTCGAAAGATTTTGTCGATTTATATTGCGCCATGAAAGCATGCGATGGTGTAATTATAGTGGCCATTGCCATTGATTTCATATGGCTGATAAACGGTAGATAGCATGGACTTCAACCGAAACACCTTCAAACTCTATCATACAAGCATGACCTGCTTGAGCCTACAAGTCGAACATTTTATCTTTTGGAGCCCGGAGAGATAGAGTTGGATTCTCTCGGTAATTTAACCTCATATTATACAGACACATCTAAACATGAATTCAAATAACTAATTTATGTTGAAATTAGAGCTTCTACTGAACTTACTCGTACTTCGCAAAGAATATAAACTTTTCACTTCATAAAGAAATGTGGTTTTCAGATCCAATAGAACCAAGTTTTACAGTTGTATTCATATTTTTGTAATGTTGAATCCTAAACTCCATCCAAAATATCTTTCTAAGAAAGTATAACGGCAGCAGAAACCATCTGAAAAGGAAACTTTAACAAAGAAAACATGTTGTGTGCTTCTATGCGCCGTTAAGGATTCAAATCAATTTTAGAATAGGCGAAATCTTTCAGCAGGAGGCAGGCCTCACACTTATGAATTAGTATAAAAATGGCACTTATTTTTTCTCTGGGTGTAATATTTACTCTCCAGATCAGAAAGAAAGAAAGAATAGACGTTTTTGGAATAAATATGAAAATACTGGGCGTGCGATAATCCTGCAGCTTCCTTTAAAACCTGATGTTAAACTACTACTAATCCAGATCCGAATATCTTTAGTATCAAAATTTGATTATTAAACCTTCAATAAATATTTATGAATATAAGACATAGTAAAATGAAATCCATTATTTTTCCTATAGATGGCTTTAGTAATCTGTATTATTGGCAGAAATCTGCAGTATGTTACTGCAGGTACCTCAAACATTGAGTATTAGTCAGTAAAAGCGGGTCTAGCGGTAACGAGGGCGAAACAAAGTCATTTGTTTCAACGAACAAAGAGTTTGCTCGCTTGGAAAGCTGTGTGAACGTTGAAAACTATAATTTTGCAGAAGTGGATAAATTCATCTACCTCGGATCCGTTGTAAACAAAACGAGTGATGTCAGCATGGTGGCAAGGAGGAGAGTTTTGCTTGCTAACAGAGTTACTATGAGCTAAGCAAGCGACAAATTCAACTGTACCAGACGTTGGTTTTACCTGTCTTTTTGTATGATGTAGAATCCTGGGTTATGACACAAGCGGATGAATCACTGCTGGGAATCTTCGAGAAGGAAATACTCCGGAAAATATATGGACCCCTTTGCCGTATAACCTATTTACCGACATTGATGTGGTCCAGTGCATCAATATACATCGATTGCTTTGGTTGGGTCATGTTGTGCGCATGGATCCAATTTTTCGATAATTTTTCGATAATGACCTCGACGCAGAAGAGGGAAACCAAACCAGTGTTGGACGGACCAATACTATTGAAATTAGTGACTACGTGCGGAGTATATAACAGATAAGGATGTCGATTGTAGTCGCTACCTAAGAGGAATAATCTGCACGTAATCTATAATGTAGGTGAATCTACATGGCGTTAGAAAGACATGATTTCGTACTCAAAAAGCCATTCAGAAAGTTTTGCGATATCTTGACTCGGTAAAGTTTGAACGCGCCTCAAAGACGGACTCCAGCAAAGAAAAAATACGTCATATTCTACAGTTTTTCTTAGATAAAGCCGAAATCGCAAGCCAGAGGTTGATAATGTGAACAATATTTATGGCTCTGATACTGCAATAAGTTAATCACACGCAATTCTTATTTTGTCCATCTCGTTTCGGTAATGTTGATGTCAAAGATGCGTCACATTCTGGAAGGCTAATTGTCGAAAATGTCGATAAAATAACGAAAACATTCCATCCAACCGCCATGTAAGCTCTCTTTAGAGATCCGTTTGGAACCACAGGAAAATGGTTGAATATAAAAGGGGAAAGAAGTATTGGTGCCACACGAGTTAACGCAAAAAAAAAAAAAAAAAAAAAAAAAAAAAAACATCATGAATCGAATTTCTATCTCCGCATTGCTGCTGATTCGCAACAAAATCGATCCACTTCTGATGCGGATGGTGACTGGTGATAAAAAGTGGATCTTTTACGATAACATAAAGTGAAAATGGTTTTGGTCGTGGTCGAATCGTGTTGAGCCGATGCAAACAGTGGTCAAGTCAGTATTGAAGGTCAGGAAATTTCTACTGTGTGTTTTTAGTGGGATTGGCAGGGAATCCTCTATAATGAGCTATTCTTCTCCTGAGGGAAGTAATCGCCCAGAAATGTAAAATTTTGGCTAATAGAAGAAAAATTGTGTTTCATCATGAAAACGAGGGAGGGGAGGATCTTATGCATCCATTTTATAGTCCCGTCCTGGCACCAAGTGATTTTGCTGGTGAAAAATTCAGACCAAGAGCAACTTGTGAATGTCGATTGCCCCAGTTTGTTGCCAATAGGGATGAGGATTTCTTTGTGTGAGTCGTAATGGAATTACTTTTAAAATCGTATCAAGTTATTGAATAAAAGGGTGCGTATTTGACCTACATGGGATTATTGAAATTATGCTAAATAGACATTAACGTCATGCATGAAGTAATGGATTTTTTTACTACGCATTATATCATAATGAGAATGGAATTGCACGATTTTCAGTAAGCTATAACATAAAGTGATAACGCAACTTTCCTGCCACTGTGTTCGTCATAGGCTTCTCTCTAAAAAAACTGCGATTTCTGTTGACTGTAGTGCTCTGCGTACAGTTGTTGCCATTGGCTCTGGGGCGAATTTGGTTAGCTCTTGTATTCACACAAGAACTTAATTTTATGCTCGGCTTCTTTGTTATTAATTCGGTGTTTTGTGAGTGACTCTTTTGATATTTTATTAATTCATGAATTAGTAGTATATAAAATGTGAAAATCTGCAAATTTTGAAACTAATTTACAGCGAGGCTGATCAAATTTTTCCACTTTTCGTTCTAAGTTGGAACATTCTACTTCAAAATATATGTATAAATATAAACATAATCTTTGATGATTAAATTATGAGTTAGAATATTCTAATTTTACTAAAAATTGTGCGTTGAAGGTTTGGTTCATTTTCGAAACAAAAGGAAACGAATCTGTCTCAGAACTGAACGGCTGCAACTTTATGGAACTTTTAATTTTCGTCAGAAAAGAAAAATGTTTGAAACATTTATTTTTTTTTTGGGTTTTATATATTAGGCTCTCAGAAATATTGTGTGTCTGTGTTTTTTAATGACAAAATTTTCAAGTTATAAACTAATTATTAAAATTCACTGTTAAAATTATTCATATTTGCATTTAGAATATCTGAGTCACATTTAAAATTATTTGTAGTTTTGTTTCTGACAAATGAAAGTCCAAGTTTAATACAATTTTGATTCAGCTGTGTGAAGCAGAAACAATATTTTGTATAGTTTTGAATCGGATACCAGAGACTGAAACAAATTAAAGGGTTTTGTATTTTAATTGAATCAGTTGGACCTTTTGTGGTAAGGAGTTTGTTTTGATAGGTCAAATCCAAAAGCTGTCATAACGCCTTCGTTTAGTATTCTTGACATTTCAACATTACAATACTTAGTCCGGCAGAGGCCCCTGCTCTCTACAATATTTAGTTTCAACAAGATGGCGCTATTTGACACATACGAGTTTGTTCAAGTAAGGCAGCACTATGAGAACGATTTGACAATCAGTTAATTTCATGTTTCAAGCTGTTGAATCGGTCGCCTGGATCATGTAGTAGCTTAATAGTTTACAGGGTTAAGACTGTTACAATTGATTTAAAAGGTAGAAGATTATATTAATCACATCACTGGAAATAGTCGAGGACGATATCGAAAGTTTGAACCTCCAAATAGCCACAGTTGCGGTAGGCACTTGGAAGGAATAATCTATGGAAAATGTGGGTAAAGAGTGATTCTTTCGTATGATAACAAAAATTACGTGATAAAATAAATTTTTCTTTCGAAGAAGAAAAAATACTTATATATGTCGTTAAAAACTTTCCAAATTGATTTCATTTCGGTGGCGGTCCCTTATTTAATATAATTGAATTGGGCCTGCTATCACATTTTTGTAACTTAGATTACGATTCGAAACGAATCTGTGACAGTTTCCTCTCAGTTTTGAAAATTTGTAAATTTATTTGAATTACTCGTATATGTATTAGAAATTTATCTAACGCAACATAATGAAACAGATTTTTTGATTTAAGAATCTGAAACAAGAATATTGCTTTATGCAGTTTTGTTTCTTAATGTGAATTTTTTTTTTTGGCAGATGAAAGGAAGGCTTGGCGCCAAAATGCAAAAGTTAAGAATAATGGTTTGAATCATTTATTTTCTGAATTTACGATACCAGGTTCTCAGAATTTCTCACAGCTATTTAAAAATTTTGTCTGTTTTTTTTATTAATTGCAATTTCTTTAAATCAAATAGAAATAAAACGTTTCTTAAGGCGAACCAGAACCAGAACCAGAATCAAAATCAAAATTTCCTTTCAGATGTTTGAATCGGAATCGCAATCGAATTGTAGGTTCCTTTTGGATGCATGAGACGGAAATAAAATTCAATACGATCAAAATAATAATTCAGAAATTAAAACAATTCGAAGCTATTTTCGGATTTCATTTCGAAGACGGTCCCTGTGATTCAAATTGTTTCGATCTATCAGAATATTCAGGGCAGAAACGATTTCATTATTGGAATTTTAAATTCGAGAGCATTCCATTTGAGCATTATATCTTTTTATGGCGAAAAATTATTTTCAGTTTAGCTTTCGTTTAGGGTCTTAGATTTTCAGTTAAGCCGAAAAAACGAAAAAAAAATTATCTGAAATCAATTTTTGTAACTTTTTTCTTTGCTATGAATATTAAACGTCACCTCGTCCCACTGTGCGTGCACTCATGAATGACACAGGAATACAAACAAACAAAAAATAATAGTAATTAAAAACTTTCAAATAGATATTTTTAAATGCTAAACTGGTGTGGGTGAATAATACGAATAGTTGATTACGACAATGCCAGAATGCCAGAATGAACGATTGCATGGATGTCTCTTAAAATTAAACTTTTGTTGGTTTTTAGTTTTCTTTATTTGCTCTGCGGGTGTTGCTGCTGTAAATGATGGGCGGAGGGGTGATATTCTGAAAGTGCGCTTTGTTTCCTGATTTTTTCTTCTGTTTTTTCTTTCGAAAATGTGTGTGTTTATTTAACAAAAATCGTAATGAATGAAAATGTTCTTGTTGCGACTGGCAATTGACTAATTAATTGTCTGTTTTATATCTTGTCGATTTTTGTTTCTAAAAGTTTTGTGTGATTTGCTTTTAAATGGAAAAAGATTTCTAGTTTTCAGTTCAGTTCAGTTCTATTCTTACTTTCTTTTGTACTTTTAGCTGAGGTAAAGAGGAGCAACTGACAGTAAATAAAATATTACCCACAACAGAAATAGATATTAAAGAGTTTGCAACTTCTGGTTTGGATATATTTAGGCTAATGAGAAACCGAAGACAGTAAAACAAAAAAAGCTAAGGAAGAAACAAAAAAAAAAAAAACAAAAAAATAATAACACGTTACCGACCGAGGGAATGGGAGTGGTTTAAAGAGCTAGAGAGCTTTTAGTACTTGAATAATTTGTATTAACAACTTTGGAAAAAAAGTAAGTAAAAAAACAGACAGAGCGAGAGAAAGAAGGGAATAGAGTGTAAATGTGAAGTCAGAGTAACAGACAGAGAGAAAGAGAAATTCAAAGTTACCGGAAATATTTACACAAAAACATATGAAACTATAAACGGAAACGGAAATGATTGTGGTATGAATAAACTTATGTTCATATATAAACACATGAAAATGAGAGAAAAACAAAACCAATATCTTTCAAAATTTCTTTTTAACGCTTATTCGCATCATTTTCCTTTCATAATAGCCATGTCTTTAGGAATTTTAATGAGTTTTTGCACAAGATTTTACAGAATTTTGGCCTTTTTCTTGCGGTAATATCTTATATAAGATTGTTGCAACTACTTGCAAGTATCTATTTTATGTTTTCAAAGTTGTCCGTCTGTATTTACTTCATGTTTTCGAATATTCTTTCCTTGTTTGATTATTTAATCCCTTTTAAACAATCGGTATTTCTATACATAACAAGATTGATTTTGTTTTTTTATTTGATTGATTTTATATTTCTATATTTCTTGTTTTTTCTTTGGTTTCTTTTGCTTTAGTTTAAGAACAACAACAAAATTATAAATTTTATTTAGTGTTTAAGAAAAAAAAAAAAAAAACAAAAAACAGAACAAATCACAATTATGCCAATTGAGTTTTAGTTTTTTGTTTTGTTTTGTTTGGAGCCATTTATGATCAATAAGTTTCGTGAAAAATCTAACTTGTTTGGCAATAATAAACTGACAAGAACAGATGAGAGTTATTTTGTTCATCATAGTTTAGAATACAATAAATAGATCAATGAGAATTTAACTAAACAAGACAAGAGAGAGAAAAAAAACAATAACAATATACACAAACATAGTATCTTCTTTTTTTGTACACCAGTTATAACATTTTAGTAATGTTATTTTTTTTAAGCTGTTCGATTGAGATTTCTTTTGGGTAGTATATATTGTGGAACAGTCTGCTTAAGTAAAGGATTTCGTGTAAAGCAGTCCTTCCAAATTCAACTCATGAACTTTAACAATGATTATTTTCCACTCAAGTGATGCTACTTTAAGTGACGCGACGACGCACAGCGTATTATTATGAGCGACATAAAATCCCAATTTTTATGTACCGGAACGTTTGACCTTTTGACTGGGTTATATTAAGAACTATTGGACTAAAATGTTTTAGAAATGTTATCCGATATCTTGCACATACATTGTTGTAGAGGCATTCAAAGTATGTAAATGTTAATAATTTATGTTTCTTTCTGCCCAAATAAAGATAAAAAGTGGAGGAGGACATCTCCAGAGTTATAAAAGATGAAGTAATTACACTTGATTTACTGAATGCGTATAAAATGCAATTATCATCGGTCATATTGCAAAATATAATTTCTGTGTAACAGAGTGTGGCTGATGAGCTCCAACGACCGCTAAAATGAGAGTTTTACCTTTTGAGAAACCATATAATCCATATAGTAAATTGTTTACAAATAAAATAAGGACGATTTTCGAAAGTTTGTTCTGGAAGTCCCCAAAATTAGACAAAAGACCAATTCCATTTTCTGACAATCGCAAAAATTTTCAACTTTTTAGAGCATACTTTTAGGGATACATTTTTATTGCTATGTTTACATGCTTTGTTCTTTACATTCCCAGTTTAATTCACTACTCGATAAATATTTTACACATAAAGCCGATTTATGCTCATTGGAATTATAGTTGGAGTCAAAACGTGGAATTGTTGGTTAATTACAGCTTAATGACGAAGCTAAGTAAGTAAATAAGTTATGGATATGTAAAAAGTTTAAAACTTTAATCAACGTCCTTTCATAATTATAATTGTAATTACACCTAAATCACAAAACCGATGATGATTTTAAGAATTGTAAAAATTGTAAACTATTGTCAATACTCTTGGCGTGGCACATTCGCGCCTGTTTTCAATTGAACACCAAAAATATAGGAGGTAGGGTGGTTGTGGGTTAAAAAGAACTATTTTTTTGCATGTGTTTCATTTTAATCATTCAAATTTTTATACGAAATTCCAAAGCAATTCAAATCATCCTTTTAATTAATGCCACAGCCTGTATGAAAGTATTCCTCTGGGCGACGATTGCAAATCGATCGTGGGCCTGATGATACCTACAAAAGCGATAATTTGGTTAGTATGCTCTTTGCCTTTTAATGTAGATTTGAGCAATTTCGTGGAAAGCAAATTTTATGCATAACCAGGTTTTCGGAGGCATGCAAAGTTTGAATTTTTGTTATTTTTTTTTTTTTGTTTCAGCTTTACTCTACGACTTATATAAAGGAACATGTATTACAGGTTTCTTAAATTACGGCAATTTATCTTTAGATAGATGTCTGAAAGCAATTGTCTTGTATCTCAAGGGTGGGGCATGGTAGAGCTTTAATGAGCTTACAAGCATTCTATTTGTAGACTCTGTGAAAGGGAGCTACAGATTAACGACCATACCGAACGGCGGTCTGAATATCATTAAGCAGACTACTCGATTGTTCGACCACTCAAAGTTTCTTTAGCAATAATCAAGGTGATTTCCGCTCGAAGAAAAAAAAGCTTGGTTGCACCAGGGATAAAACCAATAATCATATGCACGCTAGACGGGTGTTTTGACTTTCATAATAAGCGGTCTTGTTACCTTTTCAGTGCTTCGGCAGACACAGCTTTGTAGTAGAAGAGTGGCTTCTTTGTCACGGCTCATATATAAACTTGTCATCACAGACATCTTTCACATTGGAAATTATCTTTAAAAGAAATTATCATACAAAAAAGTATCTTCACATAAAAAGAAGTGTCGTCACTTTGCCTATGCTATATACAAAATTATAATTCAGTCATATTTTGGGTCTTCGAAATAACATTCTCTTTACAGATAGTTTAGCTGGGCAAAAATTTTTTAAGCGTCGTAAAAAAAGTGATCTCACAAAACATTTTAATAACGAAAGTTAGCATTATTAATTAGAAATTTTTTGTAAACCCTTCATAAAGCAATAACGTAACTTTAAAGGGTTCTTTTCTATATTCCTCTTCATTTATAGAAAAAGTGTCCTCATTTTTCTACACAAAAAATTATTGTTTGAATTCAATTCCTTGAAAACTTTGTTCTATACAAAATGTGTCTTATAAAACTAAACCTTTCATACTTGTTTCCTCATCAAAATTGACTCCTTAAAAGTAACTTTTTTATGATAAAAGTGCATATGAAGGTACTAAAAAGCCTTTCTGAAAACACTTTCTGCACTAAATATTTCTGTGAAGACACCTTTCCTTTTCAGATATGTCCATAAAGATGTTTTTTAAATAAAATCTTTATGTGAAGATATTCTTCTGTATAAAATGTGTCTGTGAAGATGCTGCCAATACGAAAATTATCCATCAAATAACAATTACTTCAGTTGAAATACTTTCACACGAAAACACTTTTTCTTTTCTTTAAACAATAGTTTCCTATGCGAAGTATCTTTTCTATATCATCATATTTATGATGATATTTCGTGTAATAATTTTCTAGCAATAATTTGTTTACATACACTTTTCATATGGAAACGGGCAATTCGAATGATTCCTTTTTTTTGTATGTGGTTATAGAAATCTAATTAATTTTTCTGTAAAGAAGTGTCTTTACCCATAAAAAGGTGTCTTCACTTATAAAAACGTGCTCTCACTTTTCTACTCAATGAATATAGGTGCGCAACTAAGTTCCCGCTGTTTGCCAATAGATGGCGCCATCTGTAAGTGCTGATCGATTCCGCCATAACCTAAACGCCATGAGCCACGCTTAGGCATATGGTCAATATGCCGCCTTGACACAATAGTGATTTTCTTTTGACATTATATTCTTTTGGTTGTGTGAATATATATAATTTTGTATTGATTTTCTTCTCTCAATCAAAGAAACCGCCGGCTGAAGCTCATCTAGAACTTTAAAACGTTTAAAGAGGTGCTGCTATAAGTGAAACAACGTGTCGAGATTGATTTCGTCGTTTTAAAGACGGTGATTTTGATGTTGACGACCGTTCATGTAAAGGACGGAACCTTCGAAAACACTGAATTGACGGCATTGCTTGGTGGGGATCCGTGTCAAGCGCAGGTAGAATTTGCTTTACTATTAGGAGTTACCCGCCAAGCCATTTCTAATTGATTGCATGTGTTGGGAATGTTTCAAAAGCAAGGAACTTGGATTCCTTATGAGAAGCCAAGGGACGGTGAGCGTCATGTTTTTACCTGTGAACAACTGCTTCAGCGACAAAAAAGGAGGGGTTTCCTTCATCGTATTGTAACGGGTGTTGGAAGATAGATTCATTACAGCAACTTAAAAAAAGAAAGTCCAGGGGGCTGCCCGGTCATGCTTCTACGTCGTTGCCTCGTCGCGAAGGTTATGCTTTGTATTTGGGGGGACCAAATTGGTGTTATTTATTATCAGCTGTTGAAACCAAACGAAACCATCACTGGGAATCGGTATTGGTTTTAATTAATGCGATTAAGCAAAGCTCTGTACGAGAAACGTCCACAATACGCGGAGAGGCACGAAAAAATGATTCTTCAGCATGACAACGCTCGGTCCCGTTCGATGGCACACGGTCTGGCTGACCAGCAGTTCCACCCATATGACGACATCAAGGAATGGTTAGATTCGTGGACGGCCTCAAAGGATGAACAGTTTTACCATGACGGAATTCGAGTTTTGCCAGGAAGATGGGAAAAAGTAGTAGCTAGAGATGGACAGTACCTTCAATGAATCATTTGTAAACATGTTTTCATAATAAAGTAGCATTTTTATAAGAAAAACAGCGAGAACTTAGGTGCGCACCTAATATTTTTTGAAATTAGTTTTCTATAACGAAGACTCCTTCCTTTACGAGATGCGTTTAAGAAGATTCATTTTTAAAACAGGTTTATGCACTCGTTTCTATACCTAAAAAGCCTTCGTGAAAATTTTCTATACGGATAACTACTACTAAAAGACGAAAAGAGTTTACAGAAATATTTTTTATGGAGATTTATCTCTATTGGAAAAGACTCTATGAACACATTTGCCTACATTTAAAGTAGATATTGAAACATTTCTCTGAAAAGTGTAAAGTGTACACACTTCTCTGTACGAGAAGCACCTTTGTAGAGACAATTCGTTTTTAATAGCAGATGTATTTATAATGCTTGTTTGCTGGGGAAAGTGTCGATAAGGACTTCTTCTTTTTAACTGAAAATGTCTTTGACGATACTTTTCTATAAGAAGAATGTCTATTACGGAACAGGTCTATGATTACGCTTATCACTATGACCATTTTACATAAAAATTGTCTATGAGTATAATTTTATAAGCCTGAGAAGACTGTATTATACTAAATAGAAAGTGGAAATGGAGTCGCTTTTCAATATGAAAAGTATCAAAATATTTTTGTGTACGAAAAATGTGTGATTTCATTTTTCTGTGAAGTCGTTTCCTTAATGGCCTCGATAATTTTCTATAGAAATGATTGTGGAGTTATTATTTTATACGTGATTTGGTGAAAATACAGTTTTGTAGAAACGTCGTGAAGACTTCTTTATATTGCAAACCATCCAAATTCACTCTTTTTTTGTAAGAAAAGTGTCGGCGATACCATTGTGAAATTTGTCTATAAGATTACTTTTTCTTAGGGAGAATATCTCTGAGTTTACGTTTCTGTACGATAAATTTCGGTGAAGACACTTTTGTATGAATGTTGGCGAAGATACTTTGCGGAACATGAGGTTGAAGAATTTTCGTTTGTACTGAAATATCATGGCGGATTTGCATTTATGTCAAGACTTCTTTATATTACAAACCATACATTATGAAACTTTTCTACAAGATCATCTTTCCTTACCGAGAATATCTCTGGATTTACTTTTCTGTACGACAAATTTCGGTAAAGACAACTTCCGTATGAATGTTCGACAAGATACTTTACTGAAAATGATGTTGAGCAAGTTTCGTTTGTACTAAAATATCATGGTGAAAATGTCATATTTCTATATCCAATATATGTATGGCTTTAATTTAATTATTTTGTTTTGTGTTTTGATTTTTCAATCATTCGACACGCTGCGAAATATCTAAAATATTTCAACTATATGTTGAAATTTCGTCTTTCATGAGGTTTTGCTGTGTTTTTTTGAAACGAATATTCAAAAAAATTTCGAAATTAGGGCGTTTGTGATGCGAAATTTCGATCTTCTTGAAAAGAAAGGTCTGATACTGAGCTTGGTTTTTGGTTTGATCGATTACCTAAATTCGCCATCGTACAGTGCAATTTATCCATATTTCTTTTACAAATTTTGGAGCATTACAAATGACAAACTCATATAAATTCGAACTAAACCTATATAGTTTGGAAGTCCTTGAAGGCTTTGCATTTAAGTAATTAGTTAGTGGAGAAGTTTTGTATGCGATCATGAAATTCGCACACAGCGAATTGGAATAATCGGAGCGGTGCAAATAGCGAGGAATAGTCATGCGTTTGCGTTAAATTTTATCAAAACTGGACAGTTATTGAGTCCATGACATTTTAGTACACTTGGTTGGAGCGTTTCTTCTCAACAATTTCAATATATATTTTTTATATAGTCATACTATGAAAGTGCTCTGTAACAATACAAGAGAAAATGTCCTTTAGGTTATGCTGCTTTTTCATGATGTAGTCGTTAAGGTACATACTTAAAGATATCTATCATCTTTCTGTTTTGCGGATGTCCTTAGCGTAAAACAAATCATTTGTTGTTATCTGTGCAAGATTACACAACACGCCGAACGGATGCCGTAAAAAGCAAAATGACAGGGAAGAGCTTCAGTCAGCTCACAGCTAGGCTTTCCTCCATTACGTTCATCGTTCATTGTTAATTATAGCAATACGCTGGGTTTGTAAGTTCGACAAATTCCACATTTTTTCAGCACACGCACAACGTTGTTCATATCAATCCTAACAGGATAACTGCAGATACAGAGACAGAAAGAAAGAGAGACAGATAAATAAAAGAAGAGAGAGTGAACGTCCGAGCGAGAGTGAGCGCATGAATACCATGAAAATCCTACAAAAATAATTCATCCATGGTTAAAGTGCAGAATATGGAGGAAAATTCGACCTTGCCGAATGATAATCCTGAGTTTTTATTATTTTTTGTCATTGTTATTAAATTTCCTTGTATTTTTCGTTATCTTAATATTTCTCTTGGATTTATTATCCAGATATTAATTTAATTAAATTTTGTGTTTTATAGAAAGTTGGGATTTATATTTTAGCTCAATTTGTTATTTATTTTTTTTTTTTTTTGGTTATACAAAAAAAGAAGACACTCACATAGATATACAACCAAACTTTTACAAATTATGCGAATATTTAGCCAGAAAATGAAGGAAGCAGTTATGGGGAGGCGGTGGAGGAGATGGCTTTTGGTATAGGGGAGAGAAATGAAACACATAACAAAAAGGATGACAACAACAGTACAACATAATTTCTTAATAATAGTAGGGATATAAAGAGAATGACGTGTATAGAGACCGACAGAGAGAGAGAGAGAGGGAGAGATAGACAGCAAGTGAGAGCATCAGCGAGAAAGGCAGTTTAATTTATGAAAAACAGACATTAAGATAACTAAGTACATATTGGTGATAATGAGAGGGATACAATGAAATAGGGAGTGAGAGAGAGAGAGAGAGATAGTTAGGGAGAGAGAGTAAAAGCTTTCACTAAGTTAGAAAAGGGAATCACAACGACAAGGAGGCAAATAATGCAGGAAATATTACAATCATACAAAGATGCACACACACACATATATATACACATACGCAGAGCATAACATATCACATATACAGCCACAAGGATATGAACATTCTGCACTATAAAGGAGAGAAACTCAAAGGAATTACAAACCCAAAATAAAGAAAAATATTGGAACATTTTATTGAATGAAATAATAATTATTATGATGATAGTGATGATGATGATGATGATGATGTTGCTGATGGCGACGAGTGTGGCGAGTATTTCAATTTGTTGTTCCTTTCACTAGTTATAAAATGCTGTTTGTTGTGTTTTGTAGCCTTTTGATTGAATTGAATTGAGTGGAATGGAATGTTGTATGTTTTTGATGCAGTTATTATTGTAAGTTATTGTTTGTAAGGAGGCAACAGTCTACAAGTGAGTCTGGCTATAAATACAAGTGTATATGTGTGCGTGTGTAAGTTAGTGAGTGTAAGCAATTATTGCAATTTATGTCCATAACACAAATTCTCTTGCTTGCACACACAAACACACACCCATCAACAACTGAGTATTAAATGCTTCATAACAGAAAAGAAAAATAATATAGCATACTTTAAGGATGATTTATGGGTGTTAAGTGTTTTAATACCCGCTGCTAAGGGAGTTCAAATATCAGTGTATGTACATTTTGTGTAAGTAAGTGAGTGAGTGAGTTTGAATGAATGTATTTGTGTGCATACCATATCATTATACAGACAACGTGTACCATTAGCACGCAATGTGATATTGTCTAAATTTGGCGACACGAAACTATTAGATTCGGGTCAAATGACGGCAAAGTGGTTCCCCTTGCTGCCAAGAACATTTGGCAATTCAGTAAACATAACCGGCCAGACAACAAGTCACCGACATTTGTAAAATGTGAAACATAAATACATATCGTTGTCGCCGTTATAGACTCGGCAGAGTTCCAAATGCCCCAAAACACGACAACGCTTTGAGTGATAAAAAAAGTATTTAAATATATGCCTAAATATAGACAATGGTTTGATGGTGTAGGAGAGAAAGGGAAAGATAAATAAATAAACAATTTTTACGAATAATAAACTATTTTATTTATTGAATTGGGCAATGGAAAAATGATGTATTTTACTCCCTAGTAACATTTTATTAGGCACGCTTTTCTTACGGACAAATGTTTGTTTTATTGTTCATGTTCATGTTTCAACGAAGCCTGTGAGAAAAATACACCTCTCCGATCTGTTTTCATTGTAATCGTTTTAGAGCAAGTAGTTTATAAAGTAATAAAATGTATTACGTGTTCTTCTCATTTCTATGTACTTCATGAGTTGTAGCAGTGTAAAGTTGGTCACGAAATTATGTAATAGGGGTGCCCAGATATTCCAGATAGTATAAAGAAAATTGTTGGGCATCACAGATTTCAAAGCAAAAGTAAATTACGTATTTCTTAACATTATTTCTGTTGTAACTACTTCTCGCCTATGCAGAATTTTATAGTTTAGTCACTTTTCGAAGTCATGTCATTTTAGTAGACAAAGGAAAAATTCTCACAGAAACACATTTCTATGCAAAAATATTCTCCGGATACATTTTTTTTATGAAAAGTTTACATGATGACATATTTTTTTACGAAAAGTGTGTTTACAAGTTTTTTTTTCGAAAAATATGTGTAGAGGATCTATTATATATGAAAATGATTACATTTCACTAAACGAGATATTTCAGTATACGATAATGTCTGTGAATAAATTTATATATACGAAAATACAGAAATTTTCTTATAATATTTTTTATACAGAAACTTTTTCATACCGAAATGAGTAAAACTTTAACGTTTGCTTTTTTGTGTGCGGTTATGGAAATCGAACTAATTTTTTTATAAGAATGAAGTGCTTTCACTTTTCCATACAAAAAATTATATTATAATAAAGTTTTTTATAACTAACAGGTGTTTGAAGATTACTTTCTGCACAAAATGCGTCCAAGACGATTGTTGTTCGGGTTGTTCGGAAAGTTCATTCGGTCTTTAAAAGAAATTGATTTACAAATTTATATACAAAAAACAAAAAAACAATTATCTTAATCTATTATATGATCTCCCCCTTCTTTAATAACTTCTTCCCACCTCTCTGGGAGTTTTTTAATTCCTCTTTCATAAAACTCGCGTGGATTTTCTGAAAAAAGTGTTCACTTTGATTTTTCGCTTCCTTGCCGTTATGGAAATTGAAATCCTTTAAGTGGTGGCTCGGACTGCGAAATAGTTGATAGTCGGACGGGGCGAGGTCTGGGAAGTACGGTGTGTGGGGTATAACTTCCCATCCAAGCTTTGATAGTTTTTGACGGGTCCGCAGAACAGTATGAGGCAGTGTGAGGTACTCACACATCGAGGTTGCTCACAAATCTGCGCACTTTTATGACTTCGTGAACGATTGAGACCGATTTTTTTTGGTTATTTCAGCTATTTCCCTAACTGTTGCAAGGGGATAAACAATAATTAAAACTCTCACCTCCTCGAAAATAATCTGATCTGGGAGCGTCCGTTACGGAAAAGTCACCCGTAGAAAATCTTGTAGACCATTTCTGGTAAGCTCTTTCATTTGGTCCGTTTCCTTCATAAACAGACATAATTTTTTGGCTGGCTTCAGCAGCCGTTTTTCTTATCGAAAATAATACGGCACAATGTGCCTAAAATGTTCTTTTTTTTCCTCATTTTGTCCACTTTTTAAAACGTTTTTTTAGGTGCTGTAACCACTCACGACTAGAACGAGAACACAAGTAAACAATAGTAACAGTTTAGAGAAGCGGTGGGAGGAAGTTATTACAGTGTTTGAAGGAACTATACGTCATGATAATCAAATTAACCGAATGAACTTTCCGGCAGACATGCAGTTAGTAAGGGAGCTTGAACACTTCTTGATCTTACATTGATTAATTAGATTTTTCTCGGGGAAATAATTGCACGTTAAATGCTTTCATATTCATGATATGTTTATAAAGGGTGTCCCAAGAAAAACGCAAGATTTAAATTTGGCGCCATTCGAAGTGCCATTGTTTGACATTAAAAAAATTATTATTGTTTGCTAGTAGAAGGTACGAGGTTAGTAGAAATGGAGCGCTAGGCGAATGATCAACGCATTCTCATTGTGAAATTGTTTTACCAAAATGGTGAAAATTTTGCGGCTACAGTTCGCAAATTGTGATCAATTCGGGGTCACAATAATGCTCCAAAAGAGTCAACTGTAAAGAGATTAATGGATAAATTTGTCAAAACTGGGTCTGTTAGTGATGTAAAGACAACAACGCGCCTTCGACCAAGTCGATCGACACCGAGCTCAGCAAATTGGTATCTCCAAATCCAAAGAGTTGCATCTTCATGCATACGAAGTTCAATTGACTCAGGAACTGAAGCCAGCTGACCATGGACAGCGAAGGGAGTTCGTTAATTGGATATTGGAGAGACAACATGAAAATGCTGATTTTGCCGATAAAATCATCTTCAGTGACGAGGCCCATTTCCATCTTGATGGCTTCGTCAATAGGCAGAATTGTCGCATTTGGGGTGAGGAAAATCCTCGAGTGATTCACGGGAAGCAAATGCATCCTTAACGTGTGGTGTGGATTTTGTGCAGAAGGAATCATTGGACCTTTTTTTTATGAAAATGAGGCATGTCAAGCGCAAACAGTCAATGATGTTCGGTACCGTGAAATGATAACCAGTTTTTTCGTGCCTAGAATTGAAGAAATGAATGTGGAGGGCATGTGGTTTCAACAAGACGGTGCCACATGCCATACAGCCAGAGAAACAATTCAATTGCTGCATCAGTCATTTCCCGATCGTGTTATTTCGCTTTCTGGAGACCAGAATTGGCCGCCTAGATCGTGCGATTTAACACCATTCGACTTTTTTCTTTGGGGTTTTTTGAAGTCGATGGTTTACGCGAAAAAGCCGACGACGACTCAAGTTTTAAAAGAGGAAATTGGATGCTGCATTAATGAAATGCCGCAGCATTTATGCAAAACGGTCATTGAAAATTTCATTAAAAGATTGCGTGTGTGCCAGCAAAGCCGCGGCGGCCACCTGCCCGATCTGTTGTTTCATACATAACCTCAATTTGTTTACTTTACGATATAATAAAATTTCACCATTTTTTTTAATATCTGTGATTTATTTAAAATTTAAATCTTACGAGATGTTGCTGCAGCTTTCTTAAGCATAGAGAAGGAAGCAGCGAAAATGGGTCTGGTGGTAAACGAGGACGAAACAAGGTATTGGTTTCAACAAACAAAAAGTCTATACGTTTGGAACGTTGACAACTATAATTTTGAAGTGGTATAAGAGATTATCTACCTCGGTTCCGCTGTAAACAAAACGAATGATGTCAGCATGGAGATAAAGAAGAGAGTATTGCTTGCTAACAGATGTTACTATGGGCTAAGCAATCGATTCAATGATAAAGCCCTCTCTCGACAAACAAAAATCCGACTGTACCAGACGTTAGTTCTACCTGTCTTGTTATAAGACGCAGAATCCAGGGTTATGGCGCAAACAGACGAATCAGTACTGGCAGTTTTCCAGAGGAAAATACTATGGAAAATATATGGACCCATCATCGTTAACGGAGATTATCAGCGTCGCATGAACAGTGAGCTGTATGAGCTATATGCCGACATCGATGTGGTCAAACGCATTAATACTCGTATACAACGATTGAGTTTGCTGGGTCTTGTTGTGCGGATGGACCCAAGTGATCCGGCACGGAAAGTTTTCGAACTCTATGGACGGCGCATAAGGGGGCGATCCAAACTCCGTTGGAAGGACCAGGTTTTTGAATACTGTCGCAGCTTGGTGTGACGAATTGGAGGAGAAGCGCAGAAGATCGAAGCGTTTGGAATTATTTTCTACGGGCGGCGTATAATAGATAAGGATGTCTATTCCAGTCGGCACATAAGAAGAAGAAACAGCAATAAATTAGTATAATATTCGCCGTTGATAGTTTTTAGTTTCTGAAGATAATCAATAAAAATAATTCAGTGCACAGCCTAAAAAAGCAGATGCCATAACTTTGCTTGCGGTTGGAACCGTCTTCGCTTACTTTAGATACGATTTTCCCATTCCAGTCCACTGTTTTGACTGCCCTTTGTCCCATGTGTGAAAGAGTGGACCCATGTTTCATCCATGGTTATAAATCGACGCAAAAATTCGGCTCTATCGCGGTGAAACAACACCAACTCCTCCACTGAAACATCCTCACGACGCTGCCTTTGCTCTATTGAAAGCAAATGCGGCACCCATCTTGCGCACAGGTTTTTCATCTGGAAATCTTCGGTCAATATATGAAGTATAGAACTTTTTAAAATGCCTATCACTTCAGCTAGCTCAAGCATTTACAGCCGGCTTTTATCTAATACCATTTTGTGGATTTTCTTAAACTGCCTGGCGTGGGACACCTCAATTGGTCGACCACTACGGTGTTCATCTTGGTAGCTCGCACGGCCTCGTTTAAACTCTGTTACCCAATATTTTATAGTCGTAAACGAAGCAGCAGACTCCCCCAGAGTAGAATCTAGCTCGGCTTTAATATTGGTGGGACTGAGACCGTTCAAGTGGAAATATTGAGTTATTATACATAACGGTGACCAATTTTTTCCTTCTTTATAAATTTACTGAGATCGTTAACTTTTTGATCGCTCAAATAAAAATACTAAACAATGTGGCGTCTTCAAACTTAAAACATATATTTTATAAGGTTGCCACTTTTTATCTTTCGTGCTGAAGAAAATTTAGGAAATTTATGGTGGCTCCGTCTTATCGTGTGATTAAAGATAAAGACAAAATTAACAAATCGGAAAACCGTTTAAGGCCGAATCTCCACTAATGGGCATTATGAAATTTGTAACCTCTTGAATAAATATATATTAGCATAAGAGGCATATTACTTTTACCCAAAGGAAAGTAACACCCTGATGGAAGAATTTTGGGTACCAAGTTTCTTTTGGCCAAATATGTTTTATGACTTTCTAAGTAGATTGTTTTCATCTGTCGAAATTTCTCTGTAACTCGGAATTATTTCTTATACTGGAGCAAAAACTAAATTTTTTTCCACTGTATCGTCTTATAGAGCTTCACAAAATTTCGCAAAAACTCAACCGATTAACAGTGCGTCCTCCGGCAACTTCCACAAAAATGACGGACTTAACGCATACTTTCATTTATCAATTTCGCACACGTTAAGCGCTTGGCAAAAAAAAAACAAACTCAGGAAGTGAAAATAAGTCCCATTGTCATGCCTCTTCTGGTACCTTCTATACAAAATGTCCGATTTTTAAAAATTCAATATTTCCTTCGCTATTTCGAACCAACAATAACTTTAATTTCAGTCCATTGTGTTGAATTCTAATGTCTGGCATAGCCTGAGAAAGAAAGGTAACCACAGAAATGACCGATTAAACCCTTTGTTTGCTTCATGTATTTCAAGCACTTGCACCGAATTCAGTCAAAAAATAAGCTAGTTCTCGAAATGAAAATGGAGTGTATTGACAAGCCTCTTTGGATATCTACTATACAAATTGAACGATTTGTCAAAATTTAATTTTTAACTTGAAAGCCTTAATTTGTAGGCTGCAGTAACTTAAATATTTATCAATTGCACTGAATTGTAGTGCTTGGCATTGACATTTAGAAAAGTCCCCTGAATAACCACGGTGCCTCACATGCAAATTTCAAAATTGAGTTGCCAGACATTAAAAACATTTGAGCATTACCTTATTTCTCTGATCTAATCTCTGTGTCTTTTGGAAAAAAAATTGACTGCAGAAACGAAGCATGTTTTGTAACTAATCTAGGTGCATTGAATTCGAATCTGACATAAAAATTGGGCTATCACGCTTTGTTCATTTTTTATCGCATGCTCGCAGTGCTATAAAACAGTCAATACTGACACTACAATTTCAGAATTATTAATTTGACAGAAGCCCACATTCATTCTAAATCTTTATAATAGTAGCGTTTAAGCATATCAGGGAGATTGTGTGTTACGGATTCAAGCTATTTTTGCTTTGTGTGTGGTGAATATTTGGTTGGTTGAAAAAAAGATATGCAATATCAGAATCATTAAAATATGTATATTTACAATATTTTGGTTTTGCTGTCAGAAACTTGAACAAACCGTAGACACCGAAAATATTTAGCAATAGATGCAGAACTGTTTTATACAAGTGGTCAAACGGCAAGAAGATCTATTTCGATTTTTCAATTCCAGAACTTCCAGCACACAAAATATTGTTGTTTCCTTTGTCTATGGGATAGTCGCGTTACACGTCATCATTACATCAGAACAGAGAGGCCGTAAAGAGCTGAGTATTCACCAGGAAAACAAAACATTTTAAATAAACCATTAATTGATTCAAATGACGTTTTTCTTCTGTCCCTGCTTTACATAAAATTGGGCCTTTTTAATAACTTTGTCAAGACTCTGGACAAAGACGGTCTAGCATTTAAATATTTTTTAGCGGGTTTTCCTCAGATTTCATATGCTAAAATCAAAGAAGGCATATTTGTTGGCCCTCAGATCAGGAAGCTATTGAAGGATGACAAAAAAATATGGAGAAAAAATTTACAGCCTGGAAATCTTTCGAGAGCATCGTGAACAGTTTTCTTGGAAACAATAAGAGTGAAAACTACGGACACGTTGTGGCTGAATTATTGATAAATTATAACGAATTAGGTGCGCGAATGTCACACAAAATGCATTTCCTTCATTTGCATTTAGATTTTTTCCCACAAAACCTCACCAAGATTTAATGAAAATTGAAAGAAATTATCAAGGATTATGGGATAAAAGTATGCTGGAAGACTATTGATGGAATCTAATACGTTAAACTGAACCAACAAAATACGCCATTCACTTTGAAAATTCATTGATTTTTAAATAAACTAATGATATTTTATGTAAAAAAAAAAACAAATAAAAACATTTTTTTTTGTATCTCGAAAACCTGTTAGTGATAGAGAAAACCCAATTACAGATTCGAATTCAGCCCACCATATTATACTAGAAAAGATATTTGGTTGCTCCAATCCAAAACCTTGTTGCCTAGTGTATTTCGGAGAAATTATTTTCTACCACAAAAAGTAGGTTATTAAGGCAGTTAATTGTAAAACTAAACAGATGGTTGTGAAGATAATAAATTTTTTACGTCGGCAAAATCAATTTTGGGGATTTTGTCGACATAAAAAATGTATAAAAATGTATAATATATGGATTAAAGAAAAATTACATTAAAGAAATAAAGGAATTGCAAGTTGAACACTTGAAATTTAAATAATATTTGCTTTGCTTTCGTTTTCTATGCCTTTTGTACTGACACCACCGACCCTGGTGGCCTGTATTCTTACCCAATTATTCGATTTCCTTTTTGTGTCGCCATTCTCGAGTCATGGCATATAATTTGTATGTCATACCTGGTTTGTCCTTTTTACTTTACTTTGACAGGCAGCCAATTATTACTGTCTCAAGTAACATTATTACTGTTCCAGTTTTCTACATTTCTCTTGTATATGATTTCCAAGAGAATGATTGCAGATGATTGATAAATAGTAATAGAATCTAACATAAACCGGAGAATCTAACATAGAAGGCGAAAGTTTCTATATATCAGATTCCTCATTTACTATGTAAGCATATGTAGTGCAAACAAATTATTATTGTTATTAAGGGAACAATTTATTTTTCATTTCATTTCATTTCATTATAATTTTCAATGCCTCTGCTCGATACAATACAAAGCTGGACAACAATCGAGCGTAAATCCTTCGTCAGAAGGCTGGCTGGTTGAGTCCGTCTATACAAATTAAATTTACAAGGACTCTGTCTGATGATTAAGTTTACTCTATGTGCATATATCCTTGTGCTTAAGTGTGTGTGTGTGCGTTTGTGGATTTCTCCCCACATTTAAATAAATGTTGCCTTAGGGATCAATTAGACATATTCTTGCTTTTATTAAAAAAAAAACAACACCAACAACGTAATATATTATAAACGCAGTGAATGCATTTTGCATAAAAAAAAGAAAAATTTTAGGAGGGGTAAAAGCTGTAGAATATAAATCGCTTGAAATGTGTCTATAATATACGTCGTTCTTTTTTGTAGATGAAAGCGATAATGAGGACATAAAGTCCTCTGGCTTTACAACTAAACGATAAACGATAAATGCAAGAGACATTTTATAAATTCTCATAAAACAGCCATAAATTTCAGAGTTTTGAAAAATTAGAATGCGAGCTGGTGCCTTTGTTTAATGCGCTCAAAGGGAAAAGGGCGGAATTTAATTAAAATAAATTATGTAGCCACATTTTCCACACAGAAGAGGATTAGCAAAGAAATAATAGATAGGCAAGGGCGCATTTTCAAAGACTTATGTTGGATAGACTTAAAGTGCATTGCTTTTTTTGGGCACGGCCGCCAGTAGTCGGTTATGTAAACTTATTGGCTGCAATTATCTCATGCTCAAATTTAAAGAAAGTCTTCTTATCATAAATCCATTCTATGTGGAAATTCGTTTTTCTGAATTTTTGTAAAACTAAAGCAGACAGAATAACTTTTAGATCTTCAGTGGTACTGCTTTTGCAATATATATGTATGACATATTTGTGTTGCTGCATCCCTTAACCAACGTAGGAAATTTAAAATCACATTTGAAAATTATACTATTTTCGGTTGTCCCTCAACAGTTGTCAATCGTTTTACACGTTATTTGAAAAATTGTATTTCATATCGTACAAAACCGATTCCCATTTATGATATTCCTAGGAAATCACTAGAGACGATGTTTGCCAAATTGACAAAACTCCCTTATAAGATATAAAATAGACCAATTTCGTTAAAGAAGAAGATTTTGATCTGGGAAATTTAGAAAAAAAAATATTCATTATTATAATTTTAATCTTTATATGAATAATTTGCTTTTTTGTTTATACACCTGAGAGGGAGACAGCAATTCTAATAGCAATTCTATAATAATTCTCTATCGCAAGCTAGCTGATTAATTTTCTGAAGCGAAAGGTTTGCACGAAGACCATTTTCTATATAAATGTCTTCCCTAAAATTGTTTTTGCGTAAAAAATTCTACCGAAAAAACGTTTCTGTATGAAAAAGTGCCCTAAGAAAAAATTTCCAGAAAACTTTTCCACAAAAAAATCATTGAAGAAATTTTATGAAATATTGAAAAAAAAAAATCTCCCATATGAGTAATTTTTCACTATAGAAAAATTTAGCTAAGAAAATTGTACTTTATCATGAACGTAAATAAACCAGATTTTCTTTATAAAAAAGCTTAGTCTTTGCATTGATCATATGAAAAACTGAGCCGAAGAACATTTTTTGTATAAAAATATCTTAAATGAAAAACTACTTAAGGAAAAACCTTCTTTAAAATGTCTACATAAAAATGTTCTCCGATGAAAATTGTTTACAAATGACTTCACTAAAGAAACTGCTATATAATAAGCAAAGAAAACTTTTGTACCTGAAAAGCATCCCTTAAGAAACGCTTCTACATGAAAAGTATGGTCGATAATTTCTATACAAGAGAAGTTTCTCAAAATGTGTTTTTTTTTTTATGGGAAAATTCGGAAAAATTTCCTTGAAAATATTTGTTTTTGTAAAGGAAGTAAAAAATTATCTATATAGGGAATACCATATAAGGAAAGTTGTTTTTCTCAGAAAATTTGTTTGTGGCTCTAAATTCTCCTATAATATTAGCATTCACGCAATTATTTTTCTAAAGGACAATTTTCGAATGTAAAATATATACAGGTGGTGGCGGTCGAAGTATTATTAATTTCACTTTGCCTTAAAGTTCAAACGACTAATGACGGCGCGCTCATTTTTTGACAGTCATCGGTCTATTATGTTATTTACAAACCTATGGAAGCATATCGTTCTACGTCATAGTTAAAAAATGAAATTCAAACACAACAGTGTTATTACTTTGTATTTGGATGGAAAATTGCAAACAGCCTTTGTTTGTGGGTTACGACATTGATGTGTGAATAAAATGTGTCGGGCCATCACACGATACAATGATATGGTCAATGGTCATCCAAAAACAGAGGCACAATTCAACGCAATCCGCGGCAAATTGCAGTTCAATTGGCGAACAGTTTCAATGTGTCTGCTGCTAGCATGAGGCGCATGTTTAAAAAATTAACTACGATTAAAGACTTAAAAAACAAAAAGTGCAAGATTTAACACCTACACATAAAAGCGTTTCAGTGATAAGTAAACAAACAACACGACCGAGTATGGTTACGGGTATTTTTCATATGGAAAAGCGTCTTTATCGACACTTTTCCTGTAGAAAAGCATCTTCATCGACACGTTTCGTGTAGAAAATTGTCTTCATCGACACGTTTCGTATAGAAAAGTGTCGTCATCGATACGTTTCGTATAGAAAAGTGTCTTTATCGACACATTTCGTATAGAAAAGTGTCTTCATCGACACGTTTCGTATAGAAAAGTGTCTTTATCGACACATTTCGTATAGAAAAGTGTCTTCATCGACACGTTTCATATAGGAAAGTGTCTTCATCGACACGGTTCGTACTGAAAGGTATCTTCATCTAGAAGTTTCGTATAGAAAAGTGTGTTTATCGGTAACGATACTGGCGGCGTCATAAACGCCACAGGGGTGGGTATTCAAAAACAGCAACATCTCCGGAAATAGTTCGAAAGGTGAAGGGAACAATTCTACACAATCTTCGAGAAGCTGTAGTTCAATTGGCGAACAGATTCAATGTGTCTGCTGCTAGCATAAGGCGTGTATTAATAAATGAACTACAATTTATGCTCCAAAAAACAAAATGTCCAGGATTTAACGCCTACACAAAAAAGTACTTCAGATATAAGTAAACAAACAAACTACAAGATTAAGTGCGATTGGAGTGAAAATCAAAAGACACTTTAGAAAAGCCGATTGTTCAGTGTTTGATTTGATTGTTGTTGATTTTGGATTTGGATTTTGTTTCTCTGTTGAATCATAATGATATTTTAATTCGAGAAACCGAAATGGAAATTTATTATTATTATTCAGTTCCGTTTTTTAATCTGAATCAGAACTGAAATCCCATGTTGATTTGTTTTTTTTTTTTTGGCAGAGAAAAAGGCCTGGCGCCAAACTTCGAAAAGCAAAAATAGTTTAAATAATTTCTTTTCTGAATTTACCATAACAGAATCTCAGAAATTTTTACAGCTACGCAAAAAATTGTTTCTGTTTAATTGAAAAATTTCAAATGAAATACAATCGAAACTTTTCATAATCTGAAGCAGAAACAAAATTGTTTCTAATTTCGTTTCGTGTGTTAGAATTAATATCAAATATGTTTGTAATTTGTTTTGGATGAATAAGACTGAAATAAATCCCAACTCAATTTTGTTTCAGTTGCCAGAATCAGAGTAAAAATTATATACATTATTGATTTTAGTTTCAGAAACTGGAATAAATCAAAACTATTTTCGAATTTGACTTTGTTTCGGTGACGACCACTGATTCACAGACATTTTCTGTGTAACAGATATACATTAGAAAGAATTCCTAATGGAAACAAATCACTTTTTTCTATCCTAAATTCTTTAGAATGATCGATCTCTAAGATCGCTGAATGTGAGAAGTTTTCCCATAACCTATTCATTATCCTTTAAAGAAATGTGTATATGGATGATGCAGGAAATAACTTTGTATGTTTGATATGTACTAATTTTTACATGGGGAGTATCCATGAGAAATTGGTTTCACGTGGAAAATAAATCCGTAGATATTTTTCTATAACAACAGTACTTTTCTATGTAAAAGGCAAAAATCTCTTATTACGAAACATTTGAAATGGAAATTAAAAAAAAAAAACGATATGTGGGGAAAGGCCAACAATGTGGAGGGTTTTCTGTTTAAAATCTTCAAATATATTTTCAAGTTTTCTATAAAAATATTTTCCTGTCTGGGGAGTATCTACATTGTTATTTGTCTGTATGAGAAGTGTGCGCAAAATTCGATTTTCCATATAAAACACAATCACAAGCAAAGTGTTTGAAAACAATATTTGTGAGGTCTTCCTTCTATACAAATAACTAATAGGCCATGGGAATAATTCCCATTGGACAGCTTGCAATATGAATGCTGCAGCAATAGCAATAGCTAACTGTTAGTTTTGACATGACAATAATTTCAATAGGCCACAAATATGAAACATAACGGTGACGTAGTAGAAAAATTAATTCAATTTCAGGATTTAAAAAATATCTCATTTTCCTCTATTTCAGGGAATACATCTAAACACAATTACACTTATAAAATAAAAGTGTAATTAAAATGAAAAAAAATTAAAGTTTCCCATTCAGGCTTCAATTCAACCATTAAGTATGACAGAAGCAGTGTAGTGTTTGCCGGCGGGTCGTGCAATTTGTTTGATATCACGTAAATGGTGTGGGAATGAAGTGGTATTAGAGTCGTTATAAGTTTACAAACGAGTGTGTGTGTTAAATAGTGTAGAGGTGTTGGTACTGGGATAAGTATAAATATGAAAGTAGGCGTTTGTGTGTGTGTGTGTTGTATTCTCTCTTAAAGTTTCAGTTTTCAACCTAAATTCATAACTAACAATAGCTGGAGGAATAGATAGACAACTCATAATTAAATAAAACAAAAAATAGTGCAAACAAATAAATAACGTTTGAAAAAATATTCACTACAATAACCAAATAAAATTCAAAGGATTTGTTGTGTGCGAATGTCGTTGAAATGAAAATAAAAATGTTAAAATTGAAATCAAAAAAAGAAAAATGTATATACGATATATATTTATGTGATTCATCATCAAAGACAATTGCAGCCGCAATGCCATTCGAAAATGCTATAAAATATGGCCTTAACATTTTGTATAACAAATACATTTTTTTATTCATTATTTATACATTTTCATTGTGACAGATTTCGCTTGTTCCCTGTTCTCCATTCTCAAATTTATGGTTAAAAAGTTCTTTGTTAGTTTTCCGTGTCCACCTGTTCGTGTTGATCTTTATTGTAAAACATTAAACATTAGCAAACAGTTTTCGCGCAAAATATTTATCGAAAATCTAAATAAACGATTAATTTTTCTCAGGCTAAGTGACAGATATGTTTCGCATACAGAGACCCCATGAGGAAGTATATGAAAGATTGAGTAAATAAACACAAAACTCGTAAAATTGGAGAGCGTTTTGTTCTAATCTATTAAAAGGTGAATACGAATGTGATCCAGCAATATTCCTGTATGTATGTATGTTATGTAAACTTTTCGAAGGAAGTGGGGCAATTTCGTTAAAGAATTTTCTCTTAAAAGAATTCTGTAACTTATTATTTCTCAAATTATTCTCACATATCGAAAAATCTACTTCGGATAACATTTCATAGATCATTCTACTATTGAAAAATTCCTTCGTAAACCCTTTCTTTGTCGAAAATTATCTTTATAAATATATTTCATATAGAAAAGTGTTTGCGTAGAAAACTCTCATGTCGGACAATGTTTCATAGAAATCTTACTTATCGGAAAGTATCTTTACAGAGATTTTGCATTAAGAGAAGTTGCAAACTGTTAGTTTTGACATGACAATAATTTCAACATGCCACAAATATGAAACATAACGAAACATATGTATGTATAGAAAAGTGTCTACAGAGCCATTTTATACAGGAAAGTGTCTGGCATTTTGCGCCTAGAAAAGTGTTTACAGAAACTTTTTATACAGGAAAGTGTATTTACAGAGACTTTACATACAGAAAAGTGTCTTCACAGGGACTTTCCATACAGAAAACTGCTTTTATAGAGGTTTTTCATACAGAAAAGTATCATCATAGGGACTTTTCACACCGAAAAGTGTGATAGAGACTTTTCACATGCATAGAGAAGTATGTATTCTCTTATATGTGTTTCGTACACAAAAATGTCTTTGTAGATATTTTTCATACAGAAAAGTGGTTTCATTGGCAGATGTGATATAAAAGACTATGGGAATTTTTCATATGGAAAAGCGTCTTCGTCGACGCGTTTCGTATAGAAAACTGCCTGAAAAGTGTCTTCATCGACACGTTTCGTATAGAAAAGTGTCTTCATCGACACCTTTCGTATAGAAAAGTGCCTTCATCGATAAGTTTTGTATAGAAAAGTGTCTTCATCGGCACGTTTTGTATAGAGAAGTATCTTCATCGACACGTTTCGTATAGAAAAGTGTCTTCATCGGCACGTCTTTATCGACACTTTTCGTGTAGGAAAGTGTCTTCAACGACATTTTTCGTGTAAAAAAGTGTCTTCATCGACACTTTTCGTGTTGAAAAGTGTCTTCATCGACACGTTTCGTATAGAAAAGTGTCTTCATTGGCACGTTTTGTATATAGAAGTATCTTCATTGGCATGTCTCGTATAGAAAAGTGTCTTCATCGACACGTTTCGTGTAGAAAAGAGTCTTCATCGACACTTCGTATAGAAAATGTCTTCATCGACACTATAGAAAAGTGTCTCCATCGTCACTTTTCGTATAGAAAAGTGTCTTCACCGATACTTGTCGTATAGAAAACCGATACTTTTCGTATAGAAAAGTGTGATGACAATACTTTTCGTACAGAAAAATGTCATCACCGATGGTTTTTGCATAGAGAAGTGTCATCAACGATATTTTCGTATAGAAAATGTCATCAGCGATACTTTTCGTATAGAAGTGTCGTCAACAATACTTTTCGTATAGAAAATTGTCATGAACGATACTTTTCGGTGTCACAGCTATACTTTTCGCATAGAAAAGTGTCGTCAACCATACCTTTCGTATAGAAAATTGTCATCAACGATACTTTTCGTATAGAAACGTGCCATCAACGATACTTTTCGCATAGAAAGGTGTCTTCATCGATGTGTCTCCAGCGACAATTTTTATGTAGAAAATTGCCTTCATGAACATATTTCATACAGAACACTGATCAGAATCCATAAAACCATACCATTGTTCGATGACATTGGTTTTTTGTTTTTTGGTCTTTATAAGGTGATCTATTCTCAAGTGCAAGCAATTGCACACAATTGCTTACTGCTGTCATTCATCAACGACACTTTTCTTTTGGTTTGGGTGGCAAACAATTTGAGGATTTCCTAAGATTATAGTGCAATTGCCTGCAGCTTTTAAGTTAATAGTTAGTATTAACTGACGGTAGAAAATTTTATTTTTCAGTAAGATAGTGAACATTTTATAGAAGAATTATTTCCAGTTGCTTGGAGAAAACTTAAACGGGGTGGAGCTATCTTGTTCCCATGGGAAACAATAAGGGTTTCATACTAAATAATATTATGCAAATAAATCTCACGCATTCATTTGACTGATTACATTTTCCCGAGTGTAATTTAAGTGAATGCTAAGAAGGTTTCTTTTTAGTTTATGTATGTTAATGTTAGAATTACACTGTGAACGTGTGTAAGTGGGCTGCTTTTATTACACTCGGTCGCTTTAGTTGTTGGCGATGGTTATGGTTAGGCGCTGTTGTTCTTGTTTCTCTTTTCAACGCCTTAGTCCTTGTTGTTGCTTTTATTGCTGTTAGATAGTCTATGAGAGCCGGTGCTGCTCTCAAATCATCACATGTTGTACTGAGTGTGTAAATGCGTGTATGTGAATGTTTAATTTTGCACACAGTTTTTCTTCCTACACTTTTTTGACTATATGAGTGCTTACGTTGAATGTTCTCATTTTTAAAGTCTATTTTTAGGGATACAAGAAATAGGGGTGCATGAGTTGTACAAATGCATATGTATTTTTAAATACCCACACACACAGCCATGCATGTTTCATTTTATCTGTATGGGGTAGCCATTGTATGTAGGCGTCTGTGTGATCTGTTTTGTATAGGCGTCTGTGCGTAAATGTACGGCTATTGTATTGGTGAGCTTCTGTGCTGCTTTGAAGGTTGTTAAGTGTCAATGCGTGCTTTTTGTTTCTTTTTTGGGAGACAAGTCATGGTTTTTTTTTCTTTTCTTGCTGGGCGAAAAAAAAAATGTCTAAATGTTTCTAAACTTTTATCTTAGGCATAATAATATGAGTATCTACTCATAGGCCATACAAACTTAGCCATAAAGCCGATGGTGCCAGATGGTGTAGATTACAGAAAACGGGGAAAAATGCGATTTATTTTTAAGAAACGCTAAAGTTTAATAAAATTATGGATAATTATGATCGATTTGTTTAAATTAAAACAATGTGTTGTTATAGTTAACTTACGGCACTGCCAGATGGTGGGGAATATCACACCTGTGAAAAATGAATATTGAGTGTAATCCATAAGGTCCATGTTAAACTTAATTATTCATGGACATATTTCTATATATATTTAGATCAGTTAAAAGCTGTTGTTTACTGTAGAAAAAATTCTCTAAGGAATTTATTGATTGTTCCGATAGAAATTATTATTTACTTGATCGAAAATTGATGTCTATACTATAGAAAGTATTTAGATCAGTTAAAAGCTCTTGTTTACTATAGAAAAAATTCTCTAAGGAATTTATTGATTGTTCCGATAGAAATTATTATTTATTTGATCGAAAATTTATGTCTATACTATTGACAAAAATTCGGATATTTTTATCAAAAGATGAAAAAATTAATTTTCCTCTAAATCTAGTAAGATTTAGGTTGTATAATGTAGCAGATCGCTACATAAAAAAATGATATTTTCTTAAGGGCAATATTTATGATATGGCTAGTGTTTCTTAACGCAAGATAATGCTATTTGAAATACGAAAATAAATAAGAGAAATCCTATGGGCAAAATCATACGATTTTTAGTAAAAAATATATTATTTTCAATCTTAATTCCGTAAAAAATAGCACAAAAAGGTAGAGCCTTGACCAAATTTCAATGCAGTTTGAAAAATTTGGGTGCCCAAAATTGTGAATTTTCTCACATCAGCCCATCAAGTTAAATGCGCTAAATCCCATAGAAAAAAATGACCAAAAATGGTCAAAAGTGATGTCGGATGCATTCTTATCTCTGTAACGCCTTGAATTTTAAAAAATAGGTTTTATAAGGTTGCCACTTTTCAACAAAATAAGATTTTTAAAACAACTGGCACCATTTTTACGTCTGATCGGCCTCGTATTGCTGAATTCATAAAAAATGATTCAACCTGTAACACAACCATTTGGAAGCGGGTTTCAGCTTAGCGAAAAAGTATTTAAAAGTATTTAAAGCATTATGATTTCTGCCATCTTGTTTAGTTTTGAGATATATTACGATGAAATTTTGAAGAGTTTAATATAGGTTTACATTGAGGACTCAAATATCTTTCCAAAAAATTAAATAAATGTATCTTTTAGATAACGCCAGTTCTGCTTAAGTTGTGGAAAACTTTTTCTTTTTTACAGTTTTAAAACTTTTTTAAAAGCTTTAAAGTGGTTAAAAATTAATTTTTGAATTTTAGTTTTCAAAATTTCTATAATTTTCAATGCATTAACCATCACCATTTCGTTTTTGTAAGATATTGACTTTGGAATATTCCATTATAGTGAGTCAATCTAAAATTTCTGTAAACATTTTTTTAAATTTATACATTAAAATGTATCACAAATGATGAGTTTAACTTTTGTCAAACCCCTTAATGTGTAACACTATAAGAAAGTGTTGAGGAGGCAATAAAGAGGATACTCAGGACTCTTTAATTTGGTATGAAACCATAGAACTTAGATGTTTGCAATTAAATATTTATTCTTACTTACGACTGCCAAATAAGGATGATTTTACCATCAGCTACGAAAAAAAAAACCAGCAATTTTTGAGGCGCTTGCAGAGAAAAATCTTTGAAATCTACTTAAGCATATTCTGGTATGAAAAAGGCCACATTATATTGCTTACCAAAGGAGAGTCGGGCTTAAAAATAATATAAAATTTGGGCTGTCTTCTGAAATATCAATCGTTCTAAATGGAGCTAAGGTAGTGTTAACAGATTAATTTAAAAATGATAAAACAATTCACAGACCTCTATTTGGAAAATGTTACTTTACTTCTTTAAATCATCTGCTTAATTTTAACATTAATTCAATTTTTATTTTTGTTATTGATCCATCCTAGGCAAAAGGAAGTTTTCTTATATAAAGCATAAGAGTTTATAAATGTGGGAACGTTATGAAGATAACACAAAATTGTAAATTCTAAATAGTATTTAATTAGGTTAAGTTAATTAAGAGTTATGTAAAATGTAAATTTGGTAATAGGAAGAGATGAAAAAGGAAAGAAAATTTCCCAACTGACTATGAAAAATTAAACATAATCTTCGCTGTGAGTAGGAGATAAATCAATCTTAACTCAATAAGTCAATTTTCAATCAAATTTTTAGTAAGTGTTTATTTAGAAAATTTGAAAAAAAAAAACATTTGGCCCAGCGGGGAATCGAACCTTACGCATTTCGTGTTTGATTAGATTACTTATCGGCGTTGTCGGTTTCTTTTAGTTAAATAAAAATCTGTATCAGTTCGTCGATGTGAAAACTCTTTGTTTTCAAATAATGAAATCTGTAATCTTCTTTTACGTAGTATTATGTATGTGGGTGTTTTCAAGAAAAACGAAATGTTGAAATTTTGGAATTTGTAGTGTTTTTCAAAAAATTGCTGTTACGAAAATTTGTCATAACATTCGAAATATACAGAATTTTCAAACCACGCTTAGGTTTCAGCTTGCGCCTAAATATCATAAACAATAACAGCAAAAATATATGTTCGTACTTCTCTATATATTTTTAGAAATTTTACATAATTTTGCTAAAAATTGCTCTTTTGAAAAATGGCTATGTTTTGTAAACAACACCGAATTTTGGACTGGGGATTGGACACAAATACCTACCGAAGTATGTACTGCTACAATAAGGAAGAAAATCGATATGGTTCTAACTCCACTTAAGTCGTTTTTCCTTGTAAATTCAAATATATTCTGGCTTATGTAGATTTTTAGAGATATTATGTAATTTTGCAAAAGTCGCTCTTTTGAAAAATGACTATAATTTATGAATTACAACGAATTTTCGGCTAGAGATAAAACGTGAATATGTGTATATACAAGGACAATCAAAATGAGGAATAAACTCGATTTTGCCTTAACTCCACTTAAGTCGTTTTGCCCTGTGAATACAAATATAATGGAATTAATTATATTCTGCTCATTATCACTGTCGCAACTTTTCATACAAGCGGTTTCCATATAACCCATAAAATTTATTTGAATATCTACCCAATTAAAATTGTTCTCATATGCCCGGTAATTTAATATTAACGTTATTTGTTATCTGTCCATTAACGACACTCGTTATAAGAATATAAAACATTTTTCGTCTTTTTTTTCGATGCAAAAACTTGGATTTAAAAAGTATTTGATTATATTTACAAATAACTTAAATTAATTAGTAATTCGAATTTTGAAGAAAATTAAGGAAGAAAATTGTCATAAAAATGATATAAAGAGTTTTCATTCCTTTAGAGGATTCAGCGAAAAGTCAAACAAAGTCGCCAAAAGCAACAGCGTTCCTGATATGACAAGCTCACGTTAAATTTATCGATGATTATCCATTTTGTCACTACTTCTGGATCATGGTCCACTTAATCTTTTTAGCTATGAAAAGCTCACATTAAATTCATCGATGATTATAGACTTTTTCACTACTTTTGGACCATGATCGGCTAATCTCTTCAACTTCCTTGAATCTTTTTTTGTTTTTGCTAGGAATATATATCCGTTGGCAGTTTCTGGACAAAGCTTTAATTTCTTTGTAAGAACTAAAATCATTATATGAGAACTATTAGAATGATTAGAATTAGAATTTTTAGTAAATTCTTACAATTTCCAAACCTGTTCTCATGTTTCATTTTAAACTTAAAAAAAGTGCAAATTTTTCTTAAAAGTACAATACAAAAAAAAAATGGCAATATTGTATGGGATGAGGACAGCGTTAAAATTTGTATTATCTCGCATGCTCTTCCTCTCTTGTAGGCATTTCTCTCTTGCGCTCTTCTCGCTTATCCTTTTATGTGAGTTTGCTTTGTTTCTATTTGTGCCTGTGTGAATACCTTCACATTTTGCCTACGTAATTGAGCGGGTCTGTTACTTTTGTTAAGGAGGGCGTTTTTGCCCTGCGGAAAATTTGCAACTGTGTACGGGTATTGAGCGAATAGGTGTCCTGGGTGTGTGTGTGTGTCTGTGTGTGTTTGTTTGTATATTCATTATTTTTAAATTGTTAAAATGCTTTAAAACATGGAAGCCAGTGAGTTTCAGATCATTTCAGTAAAGCAAACATTAAAGCTTTTCGTCTCATATTTCGCCTGGTAAAGATAAAACATGATTTCCTCTACAAGTTATGACGGCAACGATATTCTGTTTGCTTAGTATCTATAGGTAAATTACTAGACATCCTTTTCATCCATAGAGCTTATCATTTAAATTGGTTCCTTGTTTGCCAGCTAAATTATGATTTTGTTGAGTGGTTTATATTTTGCTTTTGTTTTACAGATTTATGCTACATTTCTTAAATAACTTTCCTATTACTCATGTCTGTTCGATCATTCACAGGTCATGAATATTTTATGATGATGATGAAATGTTGATTCCTCTTTTTTTCCTTCCTTGCGCCTGTAATGATAGCGATGATGCATGATTTTGATGATGATGATGTGGGTGAGGATGTCGTTTATGTTAATTGGTGAATTTGTGTGTCATTAATCAATTGTTTTTTTCCATCGATGAAAGCATGATTATGAGATTAGTATTATTTACGTAGATTTATTTTCAAGCTTATTAAACAGCTGTGGCAGCTAAATCAGCGCGGCTAATTTTTCTATCCGAATCTTGTAAAAGTCCGCTACTGCTTGCATTGCTTTGTATATATTGAAGCGCTTAGATGCCATAACCAAAACTATTGAAAAAATTGAAAATGTTTTTTTTTTTTTTGATAAAACTTTTTCTGGATAATTCATGATGCCAACTCTTGAGCAACGAACATACACAATAAAAAGTTTCAGAGAACGAACATCAAATCATGCATACGTATATTAATTTATTCATAAGTTCGCTTTCTAAATAGATTTATGTATTCAAAAATACAAAAGTTTCTATTTTTATTCTAATTCTTGCCAATCTATTTGACCTCCTGACGCCGTACATTAGTTTGCTACACACATAGTTGTTAGTAGTGGTGATGTTATTGATGCTTTTGTAACATTTTTTGTTCAACTTTTAAGCTGTTCATGATTTAGTTTGTCTAAAGAAGATATAAGTTTTTGATGCCTTGACGACTTTTGTATAGAAATTTTTTAGAAAATTTGTAATTTGTAATGTTTTGCCTATGAAGAACACCTTTTTTCAAAAAAATTGTATGAACGAATACGTTTTCCTAAACAAAACTTGACGATATAAAAAAAAAAAAAAAACATTTCATACATACAGTACCCTTTTAACTTATTCCATGTAGAAAAGTATGCTCATTTATACATCAGACATTTATTTCTTGTCTATAATTTCCTTACAGAGAAATGCCTTTATATGCACTTTGGTTATGAAACAAAGAATGCTTTTATCGGCACCTTTTAAACAAATTTTTGCCTTTACGAAATTTTTGTGCACTAAAAAGCGCCTCTGTAGATGCTTTTCAACTTCAAATGTGTGTTCTCATATGGAAAAGTACTTTATGGAAACATAAGGAGTGTCTTCATTGATATTTTTCCTATGTTAAAAAATATATTTATCGAAAATCTTCATATAGAAATGGCCTCAACGATTCTTCTTTTATAGAAAATTGTATTTTTTGATATATTTCATATAGAAAATTATCTTCATCTTCACACTTCATATAGAAAAGCTTCCTTCATCGATACTTTCTGTGTACAAAAGTGTCTCGTATGACATCTTTTCATATCGAAACATGTGTTGATCAACATTTTTCATATGGAAAAAGGTATATTGGCAGTTTTCATGAACATTTTTCATATTTCATGTATACCTATAGATGTATCTTCATCGACACATTTCATATAGAAAATTGTTTCCATTGACAAATTTTATACAGAAGGAGTCTTCATAGACAAGTTGCAGAAAAGTATTTTCATCGAAACTGTTTAAATATGGAAATGTCTTCGTTGTCACTTTTCTTAGAGAAAAATGCAATCATTTACGCTTTTCATATCAAAAAGGTATATTTCATATAAAAAGGACACATTTTATATAAAAATTGTTTTCATTGACAAATTTTGTACAGAAAAGTTTTAGAAGAATAATTTCGTAGTCACTTTTCATAGGGAAAAATGCAATCATTCACCCTTTTCCTATCAAAAACGTATACTCGTATAAGAAGGTATACATTTCTTATATTCTTCATGTCTTTGTGATGCTTCTTTATTAGCAGTTTGCATATGGAAAAATTTTTTCACTTTTCATATTCTTCAAAGTTTCGTTATGCGTCTTCATTAACAATTTGCATATAGAAAATGGTCTTTCTCTGAATTTTTGGAGCTGAAAAGTTCCTTTATTGGCGTGTTTAGATATGTCACTTAGAGATATGTCTCCATCGGCTCATTTCAGATAGAGAAGAGTCAACATTTTCGGCATTTTATGATCATATTTATCATACCTTTCATGCGGAAAAGTGTCATCGTCGACATTTTTTTATAAGAAAATGTGTCTTAATCGACAATAAAAGACAATAAAATTAAATGAATGTATTAGCTGCTAGGGCCGAGATTAAAACTGTCCCTGCAAAATAAAGTGTTGCTTCTTAAAACTATTACTCTCAACTCTAATATTGAAATACTTCAAAGATTCCAATTAAAATCAGTGCGACTTTTAACAAATGGGCCCTTTTACGTTACAAATAATGATTTACATAAGGACCCTAAACTACCCTTTGTTAAATCAGAAATAAAAAACTTAGTTCCAATTATTTGCAAAGACTAAGTAGTCAGAAAAATTTTCTTTAAGAAAACGATTTTCTGCTATCGAGACTATGGTGAGAGTACTCTGAGTCAAAAAAAATGTTTACTAGTGGTACAAGCCTTTCACAGAAGGTCGAAAAGATGTGAATGACGACGTTCGCTTTGGACGCCCAGCACATCAACAACCGATGAAAATCTTGAGAAAGTGAAGAAAATTGTTATGGAGAATCGTCCAACCACAATTAGAGAAGTTGCTGAGCAACTTATGTTTCGAACACACCTCGTAGATCCACATTCAGGTCTATTATTTATGTTTCGGTGGACAAAGTGAACAAAATTTGGTAGATATGTTTTTGTTTTGTTCTTTTGATCCTAGTTGAGAAAGTTCAACAGATTCTGAAATTGAGAGTCAAGAAATTCTTTATATTATATCATACTTATATTATTCGACCGACCCGGGTGCGATGGTTAGTACACGCCACCATCGTTCGCCTGATTGGGCGTTCAATCCTGTATACAGCCATCCATTATTATTTGAACGGCAGTCACGTCGATGTGCCGAGTAATCGACAAGTCTAGTTAATACTTTTCAAATTGTGACGTTCGGAATCTTCGTTCAACTGTAGGTCTAAAAATTAAATGAGTCTAAAAATAAAATACGTGTAACCTCACCAAATGTGAGAAGCATTCCCATATCTCATTCATAGGATGTAGGGGAATTTGTTTTTATACTTATGAAGTAAATTTTCGGATTCTGAAAATATTAGTATTGCCCGATACAATTTGGTTTCTGTATTGGTAATTTTATCGTTTTGATGCTGCACATAAAATGAAAGCAAACGTTTGTACAATTGATTTGTTTTTGTATTATAATTGTGGTACGTCCGAGTGGTGGAATTTAGTACCAGCTGCTGCATGATAGAATAAGCGACTATCATACGTATCATAGATTCGTTACCTCTATGTGTCTGAGACGCATAGAGTCGGCTAAATAACAAGTCTTCTAAATGCTTTTCAAGCTGATGTTGTGGGTCGCGTTAAGTGAGTTTAAAAATGAAATGCTTGTAAGCTTACTGAACGTGAACGATTTCTCATTATGTGATTCGAGCGAATTTATTTCTTTTACTCTCACGATCTACGTGATACCATTTCGTTTATTAAGTTTTATCCAATTTGCCATTGGATAGAAATAATGAAGCGGTCCTATAGCTTCAATAGATCACATCTATAATGTTTCGCTCAAATATACGACATTAATTTTTCAAGAAGATATAAGCAATTGTCGACTCGAACTGCTCGTGTACGAAAGTGTGAATTTTCCCTCCCGAATTGCTACAACTATCCTTAATTGTAATGTCAGGCTTGAGATCTATTAATCAGTGTCTTTAGGTCAGGGAATGTCCGCAATGTATGCCGATTCTCACAATGAATGAAAACATTAAAAATTTAATTTTGCTTAAATTTTGAAAATTGTGCACAAGATTTTGTGATGTTTCATAAAATTAAAATTCCGAAATGTGGCCTCGTCGATAAATTTTCATAAAGATCTTTTTATATGAATGAGTATATATATCAATAAAAAAATACTCAATACTTTTTATCAATACTTGCTACGTTTCATACAGAAGTGTTTCTTCATCAACGTATAAAAAAGTGTTTTCGCCGACAAATTTCATGTGGAAAATCGTATTCATAGACAAACTACATGAAGTAAGCATTTCAACCGACAAAATTCATATATGAAAATGTATTCATCGACAACTTCCATGTAGGCAAATGAAAGCACTGATTCTTTTTTTATGAAAAGTACTTTCGTCGACACTTTTTTGTACAACATATTCTTTGAATTTGTTCATATATACCGCAGTGATCGACCAATTGAGGTGTTCACGCCAAACATGGTTAAGAAAATCCATTAGATGATCGTCGGTAGGAGGTGTGTGACCTAGCTGAAGTGATAGGCGTTACAAAAAGTGCCATACATCGTATGTTGACCCAAGGATTGAAGAAGAGAAAGCTGTGCGTAAGGTGGGTGCCGCACTTGCTTTCAATAGAGCAAAAACAGAGTCGTGAAAGTGTTTCAGTAGAGTGTTTGGCGATGTTTCACCACAATAAAGCCATAGATGAGATATGGATGCAGCACTTCACACTAGAGATAAAGAAGCAGTCAATGCAGTGGACTGAAATGGGAGAATCGAGTCCAAAGAAGGCGAAGACTTTTCCATCTGTAGATAATTTCATGGTGCCTTAGAGATGTGTATGGGGTTATTTTTGTTGGTTATCTTCAGAAAGTAAAAACCATCAACAAATATTATGATAATTTATTGTAGCGTTTACGTGAGGAAACTGTAATAAAAGGCCATATTCGACGAAAATGGAGATGTTGTTTCATCAAGACAATGCTTCAGTTCACACATCCACTATTCTGATGTTCGAAGTTAATGAATTAAAGTTTAAATTTCTTCATTACGCACCTCATTAGCCAGTGTTAGCTCTTTCGAATAATTTTATATTTTCAAACTTTAGAAAATGGCTCGGTGGTAAAATATTTGCCAGCAATGAGGAGGTGGAGGCTATTTTAAAGAGTTGGCAGTTCTTACTATAAAGAGGATATAGAAGCTATCGAATATCTCTGGAAAAAGTGTATAGAATTAGAGTGTATAGAATTATGTTGAAAAATAAAGAAAATGTTTCCCAACTTTTGTGTGTCGTCTTTGTTAGGTCGGCTAGTTTTGGGGCCACTTATATGCGTTGTTAATTTCATTTAAGGAGTTTTTTCTGTCTCCAAGGTGCATTTAACTGACAGAAAGTTTGCTAATCGAGTTGTTCCACTTAACTGCGTTCCACTTGTGCAAGTTTGATTGTATTCAGAGAAAATTTATGTCTCAGCCACTTTAAAATGAGGAATTTACATTCATTCGCCTTCAAAAAGTAGATTTTTCGGGCAAAGGGACAAAAACTATTTTTTAACGGAAAAGGAAATACCTTTGGATGTATCGAAAAACAATTATTGTTTTTTTTTTCCAGAAAGCCAATTTGAATGAAATCATTTGAAATTGTTCATCTGATGTGTGATTAGTGACCTTAAAAGCAGTGTTGTTTGAATTAAATTAGTAACTATAAATTAATAACAACGGATTGAAATTAATTAGTGCTTAAAGATTGCCCAGTACATTTTGAAGAAACACTTCTATTATTAATTACTATTAATTTTGCTATGAAAATAAACATAACCAAATAATATGAATCATAAAAATCACACAAAACTACATGTCGAAAAATGTTTACTGACAACATAAGCCGAAGCATATATTATTAATAATTACAGCAAAAACTAATGCATTTGTCGTTGGCAATCGCAATTGTTTGGTATTTTAAAGAAAGTAGATCATAATGGCTCTTCATAGAAATGCAATTAAACTATCTGATTTATAGGTAACAGTCAGTGAGCAATTTATATCGTCATGTCATCATATCTACAAATATAGGTAGTGGGTTTCTATGCTTATCCACAAGACATGGGGAATTGTATGTTTGGCAACTAATGTTAATATTTGTTCTAAAATATGAAAATAATGGCTCTATGCCAAGATGACCAATTTTTGTGTTTGCTTCAGTTTTTCACAAAGTGTTAACTTTCTCGTAGAAGCGATATATATATAATAATTATTATTTAGTGTATTTTTTTTTTTAAACCGATCATAAGAAACTTCTAAAGTGTAATAAACATGTGTGTATGTGAAATTCTTGTTTTATTCCTATCGCTATTTTTCTATCAAAAATCGTTGCAGCTAAAAGGTTATTTGACTTATGTCAGCTATAAATCATATTGAGAAAGCTCTCTAACCGTATGATAACCCATGTTGTGTGAAAGGTGACTTATGGGGCGTATAGAAATTATGTATCTATATTATGTGGAAAATGACTCATAGAGCGTATGAAAATTATAATTCATACTATATTCATATTGTATGTAAAAATGACTCATGGGGCGTATACGAATTATGTATCTACATTGTGTGGAAAATGACTCATAGGGCGTATGAAAATTATAATTCATACTATATCCATATTGTATGTAAAAATGACTCATGGGGCGTATCAAATACATAACCTATAGTGTGTGAAAGATACAAATTATACATCCATATTTTGTGAAAAAGTACTCATGGAGTCTATGAAAATTATATTTTATATTTTGTGGAAAATGACTCAGAAGATGACTCAAGGGGCGTATGTATTTATTGTATATATGTACATATTGTGTGGAAAATGACTCATAGGGCGTATGAAAATAATAATCCATACTGACTCAGCTGCATATGAAATGTATAATCTTTTACACAATATGGGTTATACATTTCATACGCCCTATGAATCATCTCTCACACAATATGAATACTTAACCTTTATATTGTCCCATGAGTCACGTTTCACACAATTACAACAATTGTGTAAAAGATGGTTCATGGTGCGTATGAGAAGTAAAACTAACCCAAATTATGTGAAAAATGAGTTTTGTGGCGTATGAATTATAATAAGAACTAATACTGTTTACGTACATAAGGCACTCGACTTGTGGAATACACTGCAAAGAATGCTCAATAATTTCAATGTGGCGCATGATCAGTATTATATATAAATATCCTCGTACACAACACTAAACTGATACGAGACTACAAATTTTACAATCCCTTCTTAAATTTCTCTTGCATACATTATTCCTTAATATTAGGAAGATAAAATTGGGTTTATTTCGAAATTGCATGAAGGATGAGTCTTGAACCGTATGAATTATAACAAGGTTTAGAATGTTATTTCGTCATTTGACTTATGGAATGAATTGCGATGGACATTCGATAATCTTAAGTTAAAATTGGATCAAACCGTTTTCTTGCTTCTATAAGTTCAATGTGACGTATGATCAATATTATGCATATATATGTAACACCATAAGCTGATACAAGGCTACGAATTTTAAAAATCCTTCTTAAGGTTCTCTTGCATACTTATTTCGATGAATCGAATGACATGAACTGATATATTTTTTAATGTTTTTAGAAAATTTTAGAATAACTTATATTGGAAAACGTCCTTCACGGCATGCTATATGAAATTGTTCATATTTGATAGGTATTTGCAAATTTTTTTCAAGTAATGAGCCCATTTTCCCTACTATATTTGCAGTGCGGAGTATGACGAATATTCAGTACATTCCCAACTCTTCATTTCAGAATGTGTTGTACTTTTTCAAGTGTGAAAAATTGTTTAATAACAGAAAAGTTCCGATTTTGTGGAATAGATGGGCTCTATAAAAATTTCAAAATTTTTCTAATGTGATATTTCTACTGTAACAAAAGAAAAAAAAAATCAATTTTCCTTTCAGTCGTAAATTTTTGAATTTCAAGTATTTCTTCGTTAATTGAAAGAACTCGTTTTTCCGTTTTCATTACGAATATTTTCTTCAAAAATTATGTTGCAAAACTATGTGTTTTCGTGCTATTCTTATGATGGTTTTTGTCGCTATCTTTCTTTAACGTCATTTTCATTCATTTCTTATGCTTGCGAGTTTTTTGCTTGCTTGTTTATTAATTTTCTAATGAACTTCCGTCGATAACAGTTGTGAATGAAAGATGATGAACGATAGGATACGATACGATGTGATACGATGCGATGCAATGTGCTTGTGTTGATTGTAAAGAAATGGGCAGAATTTTCCATTGATGCGATGCAGTGATTTTGGTGGTTGTGGTTTTGATGGTGGTAGAACAAAAGTTAATACCTTATAGTAAACGTAGGCATTGTCCATAAGTTTTGTTTTACGCTGTCGCTGGCGGTTTTGCTGCTGTCGCTGTTGTTACTTTGAGGAATATTTTTAAATTTTCTAATTACACACAACTATAACGTTATGCGTTAATGTGTTTTGTGGTAGTGGTAATAGTTGGTAGTGTTAGATTTGGTTTGTTATTGCTGAATATGTATGTACATATATATATATATTTTTTTTTATGTTAATATATATATATATATATATATATATATATATATATATATGTGTATGTGTATACGTAGATGGTTGTATAGTACCAACAATCGCACTTGCACTCGCACTAGCACTACCGCTAGTAGTCGTAGTAGTAGCAGTTGTAGTAGTAGCTGTTGTAGTAGTGACCAATGTTTAAAGGTCACTACAAAGCTAACACGTTGTTTATATGTACTTATTTGTGTGTGTGTGGGTGTACGTATGTGCGAATGTTGCCGCACGCGTGTGTGGGAAGGGGAATCTCGCGAGTGTGTGCGTAGTTTGCTCTCTGTGTGAGTGAGTCACTTGGTACTTATGAGTACTAGGGTGTTTTAAAGCGACTCTCTTTTGCTGCTACAGATGGTGCTTGCTGACTCTGCTTTTATTGTCGTTAACGTTCTTTAGCTTTGTTTCAGCTCCCTCCGACCACTGATGTCTGTTATGTTTCTCGGGATTCTTTTTTATCCCTTGCCCCGTTTGCCCGTTCTTCCGTTTGTGGGTAATGTGATAGCTTTTTCTTTTGTTTTATTTCTACTTCTTTTCTTTGACGCCTCGTCTGCTCGTCTGCTCGTCTGCCTTCTCTATTATGGGTACAGACTCTGGCTGCTCTTGTGGCTCTGCTGTTTTATTGTTCTCCTCTGTTAGTGCTTCTTTTAATATGATGTTTCCTGGTTATTATCTATTATGTTATTATTGTTGTTCTTGTTACGGTTTTGGTCATAAATTATTAACAATTTGTATTGAATGGAGTCGTAAGCGTGGTGCTAGAGGGGTAGCTGGTGCGGCTGGTGCTGCTGCCGTAAGTATGCGAGTAGCATGAATGGACAAACAATCGTTTGGTCGCTCGGTCGTTGTATAGTTGCAGAGGAGGAGAAGCCTGGATGGAGGCTAATGTTTCTGGCCGATTTGCTAAAGATTTGTATGGAGGGGCTTTGCTGCGTTGTTGTTTGACGAAGAAATCGTGTGTTCCTCGTATTTCGTTGCTCTTTTTGTTGTTGTTGGTGGTGGTGCTGCTACTGTTGTTGTCGTCGATTCGTCGTCTACATGGATTTTTTGTCCCGATTTCGTTGTTTTTGTCGCAGTTTTAGCTTTTGGCTTTATTTTTTCATGCCCCCTGGCTATGTTAGGTTGGTTAAATGACGTTGCTTTTGTTGCTTTGCGATTTTTTTTTTTGCTTTCTTGAAAATATTGATTTTCTGATACTTTTCTCCCTTGGCATACAAAAGAAACCAAAAATTTCAAATTTCACCTTATTTACGAACTTTTCTTTCCTTCAAAACTTGCACATTTTACTTCACTATATTTTAATTTTACACGAATGATTTTCTTTTGCCATCATTCACATCCATTTATTATAGTAAAATAATTGCTTTTGGTTGTGGCTTTTGCTGTTGTAGTTGTTTTCGTAGTTTTAAAAGGCACCGAGGCATTTGAACGTAAACTTGAAATTTAAGGAAATTTTGTGTATATCCTTTTGCACCGTAAAAGAATCTTAATTCTTATTTCTTCAACAGAACTTTGGGCAAATCTTCGAAATCTTATTCCAAACTAACAAACGAACTTTTTTCCTTTTTCTCTTCAAGTGAAATTTTTCTTTCACGCGCGTTTTTCCCGTCACATTGGAAATTTTTTCGCTTCCGCTTTCGCGTTTGGTAAATTTCGCAAATTTTTTTCTTCCGTTTGTCAAATAGAGTAAAGCTATATTTTATTAAATGTGGTCTATAAACTGTGGCTTTCTTCTATTTTTGTACATTGAAATCAAACAAAAAAGGAAAAACGACGACGACACTCTCGCGCGTTGCTTCGTTTCGTGTTTCAAAACCTTAAACGTTGCTTATACAACTGGCCTCACATACGTAGCTTTTTATGCTGGAAAGGCCTTCAAAAATGCATTGCAATGCAAGTATGAAAAGCTTTTAATCAACGACGTAAAGCTTCAATGTTTTGGACTGCTCATTATGCATCTTTTGGAAAAGTAGATAACATGTCAGAAATCACATGTGAAAAGCTTTAGAGGGGGAGAGAGAGACAGAGAGTAATGTGAGAAGAGGAAGAGCGTCACTGAGGGGGAGGGAATAAGGGACAAAACTACAACATATATTTCAATGCAAACTTGTATGCAAAATAGAATAATGTTAGTAATAAGATAAAAAAGGGGAGAGCGGGTAATAGTGAGATATTTGTAAACATGTGCAATGTTAGTTTCAGGAGAGAGATTTTTAAAAGCGTTGGTGTCATATTGACCAGAGTTGCCACTAAGTCCTAGTACTAATAAATTAGAGGATTATGATGAAAGACGGAAACTGAAAGAACTTTTAACGAACATCTATTATTTTGTTGTTTTTTTGTTTAATACAACAAATTAAAGTGTGATGAAAAACAGTCCGCGACAGCACTTTTATTGTACACGTATAATTTATTTTTTTTTTTTTGCGATTTTTTCATTTTTGAATATTTCTTTGCACAATGTACCGCACTCTCCAGAATCCTGTAGTTTGGCGTTTTTTTTATTTGGTAATGTTGTGGTAGTTTTCGTTTTCTCCGCATCTTTTAAAATTCAAGAAGTTTGTTATCGACGGATTGTTTGATTTTATCGTTCTGAGGAATTTGGTACCAAATCGAAGAAGACTGGAAAAAGGAATGTTTTTAGAGCCCAAATTTGGCGATTTTGGGCTTTGGCGATCTTTTTATTTTAGCGATTTTAGATAATTTTCACTTTGTGGACAACTTAGTAAAAGACTCTCCTTTGGAACAATAACTTGATTATGTTTGTCGTATGCCTGCCTGTACATTTGCGCTTTTGTGATTTTTTTTTTCATTTGACAACTTTTTGAATACTTCTTTGCATCATATGATAGATACTGCTTTATTAGAAATTTTTGAAATGTAGCGCTTAAAAAAGTAAGCCTTGTTTTGCAAACCTTTTTATGAGAAAAGTGTTCAGTAGTATTTGCTGCTTTGCGAAAGTATATTTTGAACAAACAAATCTTGAGAGATTGTTCCATTTGAAAATTCCGACGACTTCAACAGAAATAGGCGTTAGAAAAATTTCAGTTGCGTTAACTTTTCCATGTGGCTGTTGAGGGTTTTTGAATCGAACTGAGTGAAAACTGACTAACGGGACCAAATTTTGTTTAAAATTTTCTTTGAAATTTGCTTTTCATTGATTAACGTTATCGTTGAGTATTATAAACGATAAATAAATTGGTTCGTAGAAAAATTGTTGATGGGGAAAATAGTTTCATATAAAAGTCTCCCCATTAGCTTTGTTTAAAACATCTTTATTTCATATTTTCTGTATGAAATATGATACAAAAAGACGCAATGAAAAACATCTCATGAATGAGGTACATCTCCATAATAAAATTGAGTGTAAACACATCCTGACCAAAATTGTTTTTGTTACTTTTAGCAAAAAGACTGCAACCATTATTTTGTACTTTCAATAGGGTTTTAGCACTTTCTACAATACCCTCACTTTTAAATGAGTTCACAGTGAGATACTGAGCTTTTCTCTCCATCTTTCGCTGTCTGCTGCTAATGTTTACATTAAAGCTGCCATTAGCATTACTGTAAATTTGTTACATTTCTGTAAATGTTTCTCCTAATGTTAATGTTGCTGCTGTTAATTATTTTTCTGCATACGCCGATGTTTTTGCAGGCCAGAGTATTGATTTCCTACAAGAACACACACACATACACACTCACTTATATCTGTACATACGAGTTGAGCTGAGTATTTCACAGCAGCTTTCGCCTTTCGTTCGGCTTCCTCTGCGCCTGCAACAGAATGGATGCACATTTACCAACGAGTACATTGTGTTGTGTTCGGCAGACGTTATGATTCTTGTTGTTGTTTTGCTATATCCTTGTTCTCATTTAAACTCACATTTAATATAGCCGTGTTAATGTTGTTCTTGTTGCCTTTTTTGCGTTCGAATAGTGCAGTTGATACGCGAATATACATGTGTTGCAAAAACAAAAACAGCAACAGCAACAGCTTTTGTTGTTGCCGTACTCGTAATCCTATATTTATGCATTTTTATGAGATTCTGTATGCGAGTGCGTTTTATGTTCTGCAATGTTTTTTATAGAGTTGCTAAAGTGTTTGCAGTTATGGAATTTCGTGCAGGAAAAAATAGAAACTGGGAAAATGGGCAATTAGCTTCAACATTGCGTCAGTTGTTTTAACCCAATTTCGGTCAATGTCATCAAGTTCTGTTGTTTCAGAACCTTTGCACTCGTTTTTGTCATTTCATTAAAGTTTACGAGATATTATGAACGGGGTAAAATAACAGTATTTCTTACAGAACAAACACAATATTATTTTGCAGCAGTTTTAGTTTTAATTATGTACATTGAAATTATATCCACAACTTACACATAAAAATGAAACAAAAAAAAAATCGGTTATGGTCGTATAGAGTTTATATCTCATAAACCAAAACTGGTGGAAAATTTATAAGGTTTGAGGGAATTGAATGGAATTTTATTTAACTAGATGAGACAATTGTCTAAAATATTGTAGGAGAAGCGATTGAAATGGAAAAATGGAAAATTTTTGACATACAACTTTCTACAAATACCTTGCGCATATCCTTGCATGGCATTCATCATTATTTCGCAAGCATTCTTTCTGCCCCTCTAGGGGTAAAAAAAATCATAATATTTGTACCAAAGTATTTTATAAATATCTTGTTAAAAATATTCCGATAGAGGTTGCCGAAGTTGATCATATCGTATTTCATATTTTATTATGGTTCTTTTAAAACAAGATCAAGTCCAATATTCATATTTACATGGATAGGCGCTCGAAGTGTTACCAACTTCGTGGTGCTGTAGCCACCAAACGACTATTTTTTGAAAAGCGTCAATCTGTTACATTGTTTACAAATCTACGGAAGCATACCGTTACGCAGTTAAAAACAATTATCGAAATGGAATTCAGTAATACAAAAATCAGACTGCCTTTTACGTAACTGGAAAACCGCAACCAGCCTTAGTTTATGAGATAGGACATTCAGGAGTAAACAAAATGTTTCTATATGGGACCATTGTAAGTAGGAAAGGTAGTCTGGTAGCGTCAAAAAACAAAAATACAGTGGTGGTGGATATTAAAGACAGTTACATTGCCAGAAATGGTTCAAAAGGTGAAGCCCAGAATTTATTGTAATCCATCACAAAGCGCAGTTCAATTGACGAAAAATTTCAATGTGTCTGCTCGTAGCATGGGGCATAAGAGGTGTGATAAAAAAAAACGATTTTTTTCAAATATCGTGAGTTACATATGTTTGATTTTCGCATTTTTATGCTGGTACACATGTCTATTACATAGGTATATGTTGACAATATCAGCCATTTTGGATTGCCAGTTTGTTTTTTACAGATAAAAAGGTTAGTCGTGGTTTGGTGTGATCTTCGATTTTTTACTATTCGAAAAAATGGATCAAAGAAACTGAATTAAGTTTTGTGTAAAAAATAAAATTAAATGTGCAAGGACATTTGAAATATTAACTGTGGCGTTTGGCGAGTCTACCATGAGCAGAACACAACTTCAATTGTGGTATAACCGGGTAAGGAAGGCCGAGAAGATGTCAATGACGATGCTCAACAACCGATAAAAACATTGAAGCAGTGAAGAAAATGATTTTGGATAATCGTCGAATCACTATTAGGGTGGCTGCTGAGGATGTCGGCATATCGGTTGGCTCATGTCATGCAATCCTTTCGGAAATTTTGGGCGTGAAGCATGTGGCAGTGAAGTTCGTTACAAAATTCCAAAATTCCAAGGCCAAAAAAGCATGCCAAGTTCGATCAAAGGTTTTGCTCACTGTTTTCTTCGATTACCATGGCGTAGTGCATCAGGAGTTCTTACCACAAGGTCGTATGGTAAATAAGGAGTATTACCTTGAAGTTATGAGCCGTTTCCGTGAAGCAATATGGAAAAAAACGCCCAGAATTGTGGAAACCCCAATCATGGATTTTGCACCATGACAATGCACCTGCTCACTCATCTTTGCTTGTGAGAGTTTATTTGGCCAAAAACAAAACCACAATCATGCCTCAACCACCGTATTTACCGGACTTGGACCCGCTGACTTTTTCCTCTTCCTAAAACTGAAGACAACGATGAAAGGAAAGCGTTTTGCTACGATTGAAGAGATAAAAGAAAAATCGAAACAGGAGTTGTTGGCGATACTAAAAAGTGCGTTTTAGAAGTGTTTCGACGACGCTGGCACAAGTGTATTATATCTGAAGGGGACTACTTTAAAGGAGATAGAATAGAAATTGATGAATAAATAAATACTTTTTTAGAAAAAAAACTGAAAATAACGGTTATTTTTTGATCACACCTCGTATATTAAAAATGAATTACGATTGAAGCTCTGCAAAATACAAAAAATTCAAAATTAAATATCTGCACAAAGGGCAGCTCGCAAAGCTAGAGCTAAAATGTTAAAATACTTGCACATTGGAAGCGATGTTGCAAATTTGATTTTCTCTAGCGAAAAAACTTTTAATGTTCGGCAATATAGAAACAAACAGAACGAACGACTCAATTCAGCAGAAACCACTGGTTGTGTCAACAAAACTCGGCACCATCCCGTGAAGTTTATGAAACCTAATAATTTTTTTGTAAGAAAAAGTTCCCAGTTTCATAGCCATATTGACCGGATTTAAACCTAATGGGTTTTCCCATATGATCCTTTCCAGAATCACCATGATGGCCGTTAATCTTCGCCGAGAATTGGACAGAATACTGCCAGGCCACATTCGTGCAGCGTCTGAACCCCCCGCGACAGACTCGACGCTGTTATCCGTTCTAAAGATAACTACATTGAACAATAATATAGTTTTCTTAAAATTTGGAATGTTTTTATGATATGATGAAGATTCAAATAAAAATGATTCAAAATAAAAATGATTCAAACGAATTTTACTATATGTGGTTGAAGACAACAGTACTGTGCCTTAAATTATCTTATGTTCTTTTGGTCTTTTTTCAAAACAATTTTTCAAAAATGTATTCAAAATCCCAGTTTTTGATGCAAAAAGTTATGCACAAATACGCGGGTCCTTAATCACGTTATTTCAACATTTGACCTAGTGATAGTTAATTTTAAGTCTTTCTAGAGTATTTTTGAGGCCTTCAAAAGAACGAGATAGAAGATATCCAAGGATATACACAAAATGTTTGCAGAGCATCGGATGTAGAAAATTTCACGTTGAAATGGACTTTTGTGAAATTATTATGGCTAAAGGCAAAAAGGATATATGATGATATGATATATGTGATAGATAAAAATTTTAAGGAACTTTTTTTTTTGTAAAGTTTATTTTCTGTACTTCCCATGCACATAGATCGAATTACATAATTCTGGCCCATTTCATTGTTATATAATGCTAGGAAAACAACTATAAAGCTGCTGGTACCATCCTTCTTTCAATATCACTAAATCGAAACAAACGTTATTTTCGTTAATTGTCTGTCTGGTGAATTTAGATTTGGAAATTGAAATGAACTTCATTATCGCACACCTTCAGTGTATCTCCATATACAATTTCTAACGTATTTTATTGCGGCATTTCTTTTGTAAGCAATATTTGATGGGACCAACAACACTTCTGGCATTTCAAGCAAGAAACGTTTACGTCGACACAAAAGTTGGAACGCAATGTTGAATCATTATATTCACAACTCTTATACGCCATATTGCACTGCTGCAATCAATATCATTTATACGCACCACCACAATAACGATAAATTGGAAAATATACAAATTAATTATAAAATTTGTTTTCAATCAATGCACTGTAAGCACTTTTATGGTATTTGGCTTTAAGGAAAACAAAGCTATTTATTAAAAGCCATATTATTCAAAACCTCGAGTCATTAGATTTCTTGAAATTAGCTCAAATACGTGTTAGGTAGTACGTACTTATAGTTGTAGGTTATAAAAATGAAATATTTGCAGGGTTACTGGTTTATGCGTATAGAGAATTTATTTCACTTATATGTCCACAACTTTAAATGCATAAAAATTCTGAATTATGTCGCAAATTGATCTATAAGCAAATGATGTATTAAAAAAGATGTATTGAATTTCTGGAGATTACCTGGAATGGGAACAATTATGAACAGTAAAATAATTCTTTAATGTGTACTTAAAGTATTTTTGAAAAAAGGTATTTTGAGTAAGTACTTAAGGCAGTTTTAAGTAAATATTCAACAATTTATTTTATAAATTTTACTTAGGCTTAAACATTTCTTGAAATATTCTGTAAAAAGTTTTGAAGTTTGCATCAACTTAGTCTCTCTTCTATTTGAAAAGAAATGATTTTATTGAACTATGTTTATTGATTCAATTCCTTTCTATTTTTAATCTAATTCCACATTTAATATAATGCTCACTTAAAGACTGGTCCAATGTGACTTAATTTATTCTGGAACAGAACTATTTCCAATGCGTTAATTATCATCTATTAAAAAGGAAGCAATTAACTTGCATGCAATGTATTGGACGTGAGAAAGCTTGTGTTTTAAACTTCTATATTTCACTAAATTAAACGCACTGTTCAATGATGTCTCCGAACATCAGTTTCAGAAGCTTTACAGTAGTTGTCAATTGCTCTTCTACTCGAATTGTTCATCTGCATATGGGGAAGAGCACCGCTTAAAGAAAGGTAGATAGATAGTTGTATTGGAGCTTGAATCCACGATCATACACGCAACAATTTAATGTACAATCGGTCGTGCAATATTTGGTCCCAATAAGTATGATTTAGTTGCTGTTTAATTCTTACAAAAAATATTAATATCAAAATTAATATTTATATTTCCATCAATAATTAATATTTTAAATTTATTGGAGACTAATGCTGAAGGATGAGTGTACCCTCTGACATGCAGAACATGCAAATTACACAAACATTTGAGTAAGAACTGAATTATTTCAATGGTATATGAAAGCCTTACATAGAAAATCTACAATTTTCAATGGAGGCTATTTTTTTTTTGCAAATTAAATTTATGTTCACACAGTTTTTAAATTACATTTACAAAAATTTACAAATAGGTTTTATAATTGACATCACTTAAAGTTCCTGAAGTTATTAAATCTGATGATGGCCTCACTGTACATTTGCTTATATCCAAATTACTTAGAAATGTTCAAACATTCCCACACACACGCACACGCACACATTAATACGTGTTTCAGGAAATGTGCACACTGCGTTTAAGTATTGTGTTCGAAACACTTATATGCTTTATAGTAATATTAATAACTGCAAAGATTTCCAATATTTATGCGCCTTAAGCTGCTACCATACCAACAATATTAGATACGCATTTTTCTTACGAATCTTTGTCGCATCAATTTAATAATATCAATTATTCGCTCTAGGGATGATTCAAAGTAATCTCTATATTGTACTCTATTTATATCAATCATACGCTGTAGGGCCTATTCAATGAAATCTTTGTTAATATAAGATGTATTAAAAAGAAATCCATTATTTTGCCAGTGGATGGCGCTAATAATTTGTGTCAAACGTTGTGTAAGTGCGATCGGGTTGCACTAGATGGCGTGTAAAAGATAAGGAATACATAGGCAGTTTTGTAATTGCTTGACTCAGCTTTGTTTGAATGGGCGTCCGAGACGGAGCAAAATTAAAGAGAAATTGCGACATATTTAACAGTTTTTCTTGGAACAAAATGGAAGCGCCAGTGAGGCGGCTGAAAATGTGAATGGTATCAATGGACCTGATACTGTAATACCCAATTGTACGCAGTTTTGATTTCATCGATTCCTTTCCGGTAATTTTGAAGTATAACCGCTGTATAAGCTCCATTTCGATAGCCCAGGAGCCAAACATTATACAAAAAAAAAAAAAAAAAAAAAAAAAAAAAAAAACAGTTCGAAGCCATTTGAATATGGCTGGATACAAAATGGCGTTCGAGTTGACACAAAAAACCTCGTGGACCGAATTTCCGTCTGCGAATCACTGTTGAATCGCAACAAATTCGCCTCATTGCAGAAGTGAATGGTGATTGGTGATGAAAAGTGGGTTTCTTAAGAAGACTTCAAGTGAAAACGGTCGTGATCACATTGCGGTGAGTCGGCGCAAATGGTGGCCAAGGCAGAATTGACTGGTCTGAAAGGTTTTGCTGTGTGTTTGGTGAAATTGGCAGAGAATTATTTGCAATGACCTGCTCCCTACAGATAAACTTTTAAATCTGACTTGTATTGTCAACAAGTTGGAAGAAAGCAATCGCCCCGAAGCGGGCAGCTTTGTCCAATAAGAGATTAATACGTATTCCATCAAGACAATGTCAGCCAACATGCATATAGTGAATCGGCAGAATTTCTGGAAACTCTCTAGAAGGTTCTTAAGCATCGACTTTTTAGTTTGCATCTGGCACCGAGTGATTACCGCGTGTTTTTGTTTATGGCGAATGATTTTGCTCGTAAAAAATTCGTTTCAAAAGAAATTTGTGAAAACTGGCTGCCCTAGTTGTGCGCCAGTAATGACGAGCGTTTTTATGACAGGCAATTACCTTCAAAATGGCAAACAAGTTATTAAACGGAACGGCATGCATTTGATCTAAATCGGATCATTCTGTCTATGCTGGTGAAGTCTTCAATGTCATACGAAAATATTGAATTTCTTTTTACTGTAATTTATGTAATTTTTTCGGCGAATTTTAATTCTTATATTTGAATTTACATTTAGGCAGCTGGTAGGTATTTATAATAAACTTGTTTAAATCGCAGCATTTTTGCGGACATTTAATGAAATCTCTGTCAATATAAGGTATAGCAAAAAGAAATCTATTGTTTTTCCGATAGATGGCTTTAACAATCTGTATCTGTTCGATCAGGTTATGCTAGATGGCGCATTAAAAAAAGTACAATTTCGTACTCAAAAATCTACTCAGATAGTTTTGTGTTTGTTGAACCCATTATTGTCAAGTAGAATGTATGAAAAGGCATCTCTAGGTTTTATTCCTTACAAATTTATTGCTATTTATGGTATTTTTGGAAAATCTCCTTGTATTAATGACAATTTTTTTTCTTTTCACCCAGGTATTGTTATTAAACCACAAAACACAATCTGCAAAGCGTGCAGGTAAGAAATATCTCGTATGTACTTTAAAAGGTATGTAGTTTGTTAAAATATTATACGTAGTTACCATACTGTAAGGTCAGTATGAATATATGTAGAATTGGATAACCTTACACATCTATCGACAGGGTCATACTCGATATAATCTTTCTGTCCTTTTCCTTTGACTACTGGCACACATTTTTAATTCCGAAACGGGAAAGTGGCCAAATTTTCACAAAAATAGAACAAAGATTACGTTAAGGGAGTCCTTTCTAATGAATTTGTGTCAGTTGTATTTACCGATGACATGAAATCTGATGATGGCATCACTTTTATTTTCCCTTGAACTAAAAACAAGATTTGCAAGAAAGAAGTTAAAGAACGCAAAAAACAAAAAAAAAAAAAACGAAAAAGAAAAACGAACGAACACGGTCGTAGCTTCATCTTCAGCCTCAACAGTGGCAACACAGAAGAGACAGAAAGGGAAAGAAAACAAACAGTTGGCATCCCTTCCTATACGAGTCGAGTTTTGACATCCTTATGCGAATGAAAATCTTCTTTAGCACACATACACAGATATGCACGCATACAGTTGAAAGTAGCACACATTGGTGCCGTTGCCCCTTCGCTTGTTTGACGTTTTCGTTTCATTTTCTAGTTGTATATGGGTTTGTGTCCGTTTTTGTGCACTTGTGTTCTTTTTTTGTTGGGTGTAGATTCGGTTTAGTTTGGTTTTGGTATTATAGAATCCTTTTAAGATTAACTTTTATTTAATGTGCCCAGGATTAAGGACTAGGTTTCAGTGTGATTGCCAACGTGTGAGCGAATGTTTGAGTACAAACGAAAATGTTTGTGCGCTATAGGAACTTTCTTGACTTTTAGTTTCAGTTTCAGTTTCGGCTTTAGTTAAATTTTGCTCTTTCTTTCCATAGCTTGATAACTTTGGTCTCATCTTGTTCTAGTTGTACTTTTTATATTCCTCGTCATCTTCAAC
>JAHXMU010000387.1:416882-463322 GCA_019455685.1 Philornis downsi
CACTTTTCGTATAGAAAAGTGCCATCACTTTTCGTACAGAAATGTGCTATCACTTTTCATATAGAAAAGTGCCATAACTTTTCATATAGAAAAGTGTCATCACTTTTCATATGGAAAAGTGCCATCACTTTTCATATGGAAAGGTGCCATCACTTTTCGTATAGAAAAGTGCCATCACTTTTCGTATAGGAAAGTGCCATCACTTTTCGAATAGAAAAGTGTCATCACTTTTCGTATAGAAGAGTGTCATCACTTTTCGTATAGAGAAGTGTCATCACTTTTCGTATAGAAAAGTGTCATCACTTTTCGTATAGAAAAGTGTCCTCATCTTTCGTATAGAAAACTGTCCTCACCTTTCGTATAGAAAAGTGTCCTCACTTTTCGTATAGAAAAGTGCCCTCATCTTTCATATAAATAAGTGTCCTCACTTTTCGTATAAAAAAGTGTCTTCACTTTTCGTATAGAAAAGTGTCTTTACTTTTCGTATAGAAAAGTGTCTTCACTTTTGTTGTGGAAAAGTGTCTTCACTTTTCGTATGGAAAAGTATCCTCACTTTTCATATGGAAAAGTGCACTGACATGTCTTGCAGGAAAGTGTTCTCTCCTTTCCTACAGAAAAGTGCAATTATTTTTCCTATGGAAGAGTATCCCTACTGTGCCTACGGGAAATTACCTTTACTTTTTATGTAGAAAAGTGTCCTAAATTTTTCTAAAGAAAAGTTCTTGTTTTTCCTACAGAAAGCGTCTTTACTTTTACTCACATTTCGTACAGAAAAACGTCTCAATTTTTTCATAATAAAATGTTTTTGTTTTTCTTGGAAAAGGTCGTCACTTTTCTTGTGTCTTCGCTTTTCTTATAGGAAATCGTTTGAACTTTTCTTGTAGGATGGTTTTTTCACATTTCTTATAGGGGAGCGTATTCACTTTTCTTGTAGGAAAGCGTCTTCACTTTTTTTTGTAGGAAAGTGTCACAATTTAAAAAAAGTATATTCATTTTCCTTTTGAAAAAATTTGAATTTTCTTGTGGAAAATTTCTTATAGGAAATTGTTCTCAATTTTCTTGTAGAAAAGTGTCCTCGCTCCATTTTCTCATCAGTGAACGTCGTAGTCTTTTCTTCACAGAAAAATGTATTCAGTTTTCTTACGGAAAAGTGGTTTTATCTTAACTTTAGAAAAATATCTTCATCTTTGTTGAAGAAAAAAATTTGCATCTCATAAAGAAAGATTTCTTTCATTTCATACAGAGAGTTTCAGTATGTTCTGTCTTCTTGTTGAAAAATGATATCTCTCTTTCTGTAGTGTCTATGGAATGGATGTGATTCAATGTTGCCATTTGGAAGGTCTCAGTCCAACCAATATTAAAGCCGAGCTAGATTCTACGTTGTGGGAGTCCGCACCTTCGTTTACAACTGTAAAATATTGGGTAGCAGCATTTAAACGAGACCGTACGAGCTGCGAAGACAAATACCGTTGTGGTCGACTAATTGAGGTTTCAACACAAGGCACGGCTAGGAAAATCCATAAAATGGTATTGGATGATGGTTAGACAAAGGTGCGTGAGCTAGATTATATGATAGGCTTTTTAAAAAGTGCTATACGTCTTACATTGACCGAAGATGTGAAGATGAGAAATCAGTGCGTAAGATGGGTGCCGCATTTGTTTTCTATAGAGGAACAACAACAGCGTAGCGGAGATGCTTCAGTAGAGTGTTTGGCGATGTTTCACCGTAGTAAAGCCGAATTTTTGCGTCGATTTATAACCATGGATGAGATTTGGGTCCGCTACTTCACACCTGAGACAAAGGAACAGTCAAAGCAGTTTACTGGAGTGAGCGAATCGAGAATAGTGTCCAAAGAACGCGAAGACGGTTCCATCTGCAGGCAAGGTCTCTGTTTTTTGGAATGCGCATGATTTTCTTCAGAAACGAAAGACCATCAATGGTAAATATTTTGCTAATTTATTGCAGTGTTTAGGTGATGAAATTATGGCGAAAAAGAAAGTGTTGTTTCATCAAGACAATGCTCCAGTTCACACATCCAATATTGCGGTGATCAATATTAATGAATTAAAGTTCATCACGCACCTTATCCGCCAGATTTAGCTCCCAAGACTATTTTCAATTTTTTAAAACTTGAAAAAACAGCTTGGTGGTAATAGATTTGCCAACATTTTTGGTTATTTTAAGGAGTTTGCAAAAATACCTGAAAAAGTGTATCCAGCTAAAAGGAGATTGTATTAAAAAATAAAAAAAATGTTTCCTAACGTTTTTGTGTCTTCTTTGTTAGGTCAGCTAGTTTTGGGACCGCCCTCGTCGATATCCGTCCAGCCTACTGTCAAAATAATCAATTTCGTAAGTCTTTGAATAATTCTGTCTATTGGCAATAATAAATAATTGCTAATAGAAACACGATCTTGAACTGAATATAAAATCAAAAAAAAAGTTGAAAAACAAAATCAATCTGTACAAAATTACAGCGTTTTTAAAAGGTAACCACTGTAGTATATTTAATATTTCACTCGTATTTTTACTTTTCTTTCGTTGCTTCTCATGTGGAACAATATCTTTATTTCGTATACGGAAAACTGTTTAAATTTCTAGAATAGGACAGCAACTTTCGCGGAATCGTCATCACTTTTCTTATCGTTATGTGTAAAAGAACAATCAATGTGGTTATATCTAAGTGTATTTGTGTAGGGGAATTATTTCTTTATATATTTGATAGAGCATCAATATATGCATAACGAGATGTAATATATCTCCATCCACCATATATAATTAAGTATTAAGTATGGCTTCTCACATAATTGTGGATGTCATATGAAATGGGTATAATGCATTTGGAATATATATTTGCATTTGTTATTAAGTTGACATAACTTGTCAATGTCAATTTTATTAGCTTGCTGATAAAAACCAACAAACATCACAACACAATCAACATCAATTATTTTTATAGGTCCGATTTCAAAGAGCGTGCTTTTTTCATTTTGTTATTTACACTTGAAATATATGGGCATCATTTTTCAGCTATATCAGGTTTTACCAGATCCGGTGAAATTTGATACCAGCGTATTATATTCAATTTGATGGGATTTAACCTAAATTATATATTTTTATCTCTAACCGTAACAATTGTTGTCTATTTATTGGTTTCAAAACCGCCGGTCTGGCAAGGCTGTCAGCTGTTAAGTGCCTGTAATCTGGAGTGTTATTTATTTAGTAAAAAATTGCCATAAAGTGGTGATTTTTGTTTTGTGCATTACGAGCTGATTATGGTTGTCATAATCGACCTACTGTGCAAGGAATTTGCAACATTATAGATAAATTTGTAGGGGCTGGAAGCGTTACAGATGTGGTCAGGTTTCTGCATCATTGCAATATACGTAATGCCGAAAATATCGCTTCTGTTAGTGAAAGTGTGGCGGATAATCCGAATTTCAATTCAGAGCGCTATTGCTGCATTATGACCGACTTTTTTTTTACTTGCTTACTTTACTTATTGGAGATTAAGAACTGGACGATATGTCGTTTCAACAAGACGGTGCCACGAGCCACACAACACGGCCGCTTTTCGCTCTATTGCAATAGAAGTTTCCAGAAAGCATAATTTCAGGTTTTGGCGACGTCCATTCGCCACCAAGATCATGCGATATGACACCGTTAGATTTTCTTAGGGGCTACGTCAAAGGCCGTGTTTGCACGGATAATTCCCAAACATTGGGGCATTTGAAAACTAACATTCGTCAAGCTATCGCCGTGATACCGCCCAAAATGTGCGAAAAGGTGGTCGGAGGCTACTTCAAAAGGATAAACTGCTGCAACCAATCCAGAGGCGGTCATTTAAATGAAATTGCATTTCGCACATAATGGCAAGGTCCAAGCATTATAATGAAATAAAAGTTTCATCAAAATCATAGTTTCATGTGTGTTTTATATGACTTTACTTTTGAAGCTGAAAAATGGATATTTGGAAATTTGCCTTTACGTTTCGTTGCAAATAAGATAAGATACAGTAAACTATTAAATAAAGTATATTATTAAATATAGTATCTTCAGGTTTTCCTATAGAGGAGTATCTATAGAAGGAACTCTTACGAGTTTTATATTTTAAAGTTGTGATTGGTCTGGGCAACATAAATTCACTCGCTGCAAGAGCTAATTATGTTGAGTTCAATTGGAGCACCCTGCACGTTGATGTGAACGTAGCTCTCTACAAAATCCTTCATTTTTACCCTTGAATCTAGTTATCAGACGGTCATAGTGCTGAATGCTACGCGGAATCTAAAGTGAATAATTTATACATCCAAAAAGATTTTACGAGGGATGAGCGGGGGAGAGGAAGGTTCAACAACAATAATTGAGGCGATCCCGCAATGAATAATTTTCTGATCAGGTGTCGCATGTAAGTGAATGAAACCAATTAGTTATATAAAATACAATTAAATTTTCTATACAATGTGAGAGGTACAAATAAGACAAGCGTTTCGTGTGTCCGGCGATTTTCTACTATCGAAAAAGATGGATTAAAGAAGTTGCATCAAATTTTGTGTAAAAAATGGAATTAAGTGCTCAAAACACTTGAAATGTTGGCAATAGCATACGGTGAGAGTACTCTGAGTCAACAAAATGTTTGCAAGTGGTAAAAGCTTTTCACAGAAAATCGAAAAAATGTGAATGACGACGCTCGCTCTGGACGCCCCAGCACATCAACAACCGATGAAAATGTTGAGAAAGTGAAGAAAACTGTTATGGAGAATCGTCGAATCACAATTAGAGAAGTTGCTGAGGACGTCGGCTTATTGGTTGGTTCATGCCATGCAATCTTTTCGGAAATTTTGGGCACGAAGCGTACGGCAGCAAAGTTCGTTCCAAAATTGCTGAATTTTGACCAAAAACAACGTCGCATGATCATCGCTCAGAAATTGTTGAATGACGTCAACGATGATCCAGATTTGCTTAAAAGGGTCATAACTGGTGACGAATCATGGGTATATGGCTATGATATCGAAATCAAAGCCCAATCGTCTCAGTGGAAGAGTCCAGGGGAGCCAAGACCAAAAAAAAACACGCTAAGTTCGATCAAATGTCAAGGTTTTGCTCACTGTTTTCTTCGATTACCATGGCGTAGTGCATCAGGAGTTCTTACCTTACTTATTTTCGTACGGTAAATAAGAAATTATGCGGTAAAATTGAAATTATGCGCCGTTTGCGTGAAGCAATACGAAAAAAACGCCCAAATTGTGAAAACAATGCATGGCTTTTGCATCATAATAATGCACCTGCTCACTCATCTTTGCTTGTGAGAGATTATTTGGCCAAAAACAGCACCGTTATCATGTCTCAGCCACCGTATTCACCAAATTTGGACCCCTGCGACTTTTTTTCTGTTCCCAAGATTGAAGAGATCCATGAAAGAACGCCGTTTTGCGACGATTGAGGAGATAAAAACCGAATCGCTGAGAGAGCTCAAGGACGTACCAAACAGTGCATACCAGAACTGCTTCGGGGATTGGATAAACGCTGGCACATAGAAATTGATAAATAAATAAATATTTTTTGAGAAAAATGAAAATTCACCTTTTTTTTTTGAACACACTTCGTATATTGATTAAAAAAAAGTTATTTGAATTTCTTATTGTAGCGCAATTGGTGCGCCACCCTGTATATACAACGAAAATAGACGACATACTTGGTCGCCGATAAATTTATCATTTACTCTGAAATGGATGCCGAATATTTAAAAACTTTGTTTGCTGAACACACGATTGTAAAATTGAAGCCATATTAAAATATAAAAAAGCTATAATCGAGGAATCCGTTAACAAACTCGTTTTATAGCAGTTTGACTCCTGCCAAATACTGTCATACAATATAGCGAACATTGCTAGCACTTTCGACTTTGGAAATTTAATTTTATATAGTAAATTATTCGATATTGTCTTCCTATTTCAGATCCATGTAGCTTCTAAGAAATTTCATCTATATGATCACTATTTTCTAAATTATACACTAAAATGGATTGAAGCTGAAGGTAGGACTTCGAAAAATATATCGCAATACAATTTAGTTTAAAATTTATAACCGCATCTTCAAACGATGCTGCTTTAATGGTGAATATCTATCATATTTATTGTTTTATTTGTGTAACGCTATATTTTTTGTTGTTATGACACAAACTTTGCTATAATTCTGTTTTTAGCGTGTTTCGCAATTATAATGCCAAGTTGAAGTGGTGGTTTTTTTTAAAGGCGTAAGCGATAAGATCATTATTATTTTTGTGAAGAAGTAAATTTCAGCAATAAAAAAAAAAAAGAAAAATAATGCCGCGAGGAAAAGTTTAACACAACACGAAATATTTAAAATAATCGCTTACAAGAACGAAAAATGCAGTAGAAGAGAAATTGGGTGCAAACTGGACAAAAGTCATAGTCTCATTCAAAATCTTTTACGAGATCCTGACGCTTATGGACCTAATAAGCGCTGGTCAGTTCATAACACTGATTCTTTTAGAGGAAATCCAGGATTTTTTCTCCCGCTGACGTGGATTGCGGCGTTATCTTGTTGGAAAAACCAGTCTCTGTCCCCTTTTTTATTCAGAAATGGGATAAGACTGATTTGTAAAACTCGGATGTAATCTGCTACATAAATTGCAGTAAATGGAATGCAGATTTTCAAAATTTTAAGAGCTTTCTTACTAATTTTTGTCCGCAGAACTTTTGTATTGTTGGAGATTTTAATGGAGACGAACAAATATTGGACAAAAACAATAACTGGAATCCTTAGAGATGGAACAAGGTGCTCGAGAGGTCAAACATTAAAATCCCGAGGAAAGCGGCTTATAGAATTTTTAGAAGATATTGACAGCATAATCCTGAATGGTCATACAGAAAGATATATTCCAAGCGATTATAACTTTTGTATGGGTCGAGACAGTTCATTGATCAATTATTATATTTGCTCTAGAAGCATTCTCGATTATGCTAATAGTTTTAGCATTGAAAGCAAACCTTATTCCTATACATGCCACTTGATCTTAAATATACGACGAAAATATGTGAGAAAATTGGTTTTACTCCCGCTAATAACACTGGTCTAAAAATTTGGAAAAAATTGACTGCAGAAACGAAGCATGTTTTTTTAACTAATCTGGGTGCGCTGAATTCATAATCTGGCATGAAACTTGGTCTATCACGTCTTGTTCATTTTTTATCGCATGCCGGCAATACTGTAAAACAGTCAATACTGACACTACAATTTCAAAATTATTAATTTGACAGAAGCCCACATTCATTCCAAATCTTCATAATAGTAGCGTTTAAGCATGTCAGGAAGATTGTGTGTTACGGATTCAAGCTACTTTTGCTTTGTGTGTGGTGAATATTTGGTTGGTTGGAAAAAAGGATATGCAATATAAGAATCATTAAAATGTGCTTATTTACATTACTTTGGTTTTACTGTCAGAAACTTGAACAAAGCGTGGATACCGAAAATATTTAGAAATAGTTGCAGAACTGTTTTTTATACAAGTGGTCAAATGGCAAGAAGATTTATTTCGATTTTTCAATTTCAGTACCTTAGAGAGAGTTAAGTAACCACCAAACCAATTGTTATTTCTGTTTATCAAAAGTTGCTAGATCCAATATGATAAATGGAAAAAAATATTACTTAGGCGTATGTCCCATTGGTTTCCAAACCAGTTCAACGTCCACCAAATGAACCATTACTAGTCAGGGAGCAGTCAGTCCGAAACATCCTTCACCAGCAGTGGTAGTTTGTATCAGGTTGGTGATGAACGCCATTTAGTAACTGAAACTAAGATGAATGATCTAATTCGGGATTTACATTTAATGAAGCAAGACGCAGAATTACTAGGTTCACGCATGCAGCAGTGGAAACATCTTGCAATTGGGACAAAAGTAACAATCTATAGAGATAGAAGCTTGGAATTGGTTGAATATTTTGAAAAGAAACACTTTATTTTGTCCTGTACTTATGTTGATGGTTTATTTCGAAAAATGAACCAGCCATATGATAAAACTGAATGGTGATTATTTATACCTGGCTCTAAGTACAGTTTAAATGCTCTTTTCTTGCATAATGGGAATGAAAAAATTATCCATACCAATTGTTCATTCCGTTAACACAAAGTAAAATTACGAATCAATGATTGAAATTTTGACATTACTCAAATACAATGATAATAAATGGAAGATCTGTGGTGACCTTAAGGTGCGTGATTCAAATTTCTTTGAATGTATAGTATAGACCATCGTAAATAACTGTAAATTAATCTGTTTCTGGTCATTGGTTTGTTGACTGGTATGCAAGGAGGTTTCACAAAATATTGTTGTTTCCTTTGTCTATGTGATAGTCGCGCTGCATGTCATCATTACATCAAAACAGAGTGGCCAAAAAGAACTGAGTATTCACCAAAACAACAAAACATTTCGAATAAACCATTAATTAATCCAAATGAGGCTCTTCCTAAGCCGCTGCATAAAAATGAGGCCTTTTAAAGAACTTTGTTAAGGCTCTGGACGAAGATGGTGCAGAATTTAACTATTTGTTAGCGTTTTTTTTTTTTTCTCAGATTTCATATGCTAAAATCAAAGAAGGCATATTTGTTGGCCCTCAAATCAGGAAGCTATTGAGTGATGACAATTATTCATAATGTTTATTGGAGAAGGAATATGCAGCCTGGAAATCTTTAAAGAGCATCGTTAACAGTTTTCTTGGAAACAATAAGAATAAAAGCTGCGGACAAATTGTTGCTGCATTATTGAAAAATCATCATGAATTAGGGGCACGAATGTCACTCGAAATGCATTTTCTTCACTAGCATTTAGATTTTTTTCCACAAAGCCTAGGTGCGATGAGCGACGAACAAGGGGAGCGTTCTCGCCAACATTTAATAAAAATTGAAAGAAATGATCAAAATTCATTGAGTTTTAAATAAACTATTGATTTCTTATGTAAAAAACAGATAAAAAGGTTTTTTTTTGTATCTCGAAAACCTGACGTGATAGAGAAAAATCAATTACAGATTCGAATTCAGCCCACCAAATTACCCTAGGTAAGATATTTATTTGCTCTAGTCCAAAACCTTGTTGGCTAGTGTAATCGTATATCTCTTAGCGAATACTAAAATTTTATATTAAGCTTGCTAGTAAAAGTGGAAAATGATATTTGTGTAAACAAAGCTGGCGAATCACAGTTTCACGATCTCTACCCAATACTGAACGAGTCAATGAAAACTACTGGTCCATGCACCTAACCTTTACAAGGTCTACATCCAGTATCTCGGGTTTGTTAATAAAAGCCAGAGGCAGGTTACTTGATATTAATGTAGAAGCATTCAAAGCATCTATTGTTGGAGTATGCACATTATGCAAGTTAGATGTGCCTGAAATTACTTTGCGTTTAATTGGAATTTGACCTGTATTCAACAACTACAGGCTATAATAAAAAATAAACTTCATTAGATTTGAATAAACTAATATAGACAATATTTGGAAATGAGGTTAATTACCATGAATTTTATAACTGTCTGGTTATAATCCTAAATTACAGAAATTTTGATTTAAAAGAGTTTTCTTAAATCACAAGTAAATGTCAATATTTGCGAATGCTGGCTCACAATTATATGTTATGCCAAATATTGATTGAAATACTAATATGGAAATTAATTATAAAAATATGCAACTAAAATATACATATATTAATAAATAACAAATAATATTATGTATTTGGAAGTCTACACAAAGAGACTGATAAAAAACTTTTATATACTCGTACTACTAAGTTATGCCAATGATATCGGCATAACATAAAACTGCTGAACATTTTTTGGAATACTCATTTTATAGGTATATAAAAAAATTAACATCTTTCCAAATACATTTTTCATAACCAAATGTATCCGTGAAAAAGTGGCTTCTCTAATGACTTTGTTTCATAAATGTCTGTTAAAATATCTTATAAATGTCTTTTCACATCCTAATACCTTTGACCCAATTTCCTAACTTGCTGCAGACCGCAAGTCCACCCTCATTTTCAGCCTTTAGCTGTAATTTTAAATGGATTCCCTTCGTTTATAGAAACAGTGGAGAGAAAAATCATGTAGTATTTAAATTAATACTTCGACAATTCAATTGAACTACGTAAAGCCACATAAATCAATGATAAGTGCGCACTCATACATATACTCGTAAGTGTGCGCTTGTGCACTCGTATATAACTTTAACTAATTGGTTCTCTCTGTGAGAAGAAAAAGGACAATCAATAGTTTGACACGTGAAAAAACAACAATCTTACATTTAACTTCAATTATTTGTGGTGCCACTGGGGCAGGCGTTGAATGAAACGAAACCTAATATCCGCATCTTTGCTGCCAGGGTTCTCTTTCATTCTGCGTTTGTAGCCTTTTCATTGCACGTGGGCGTGTGTGTGTGTGTGTGTGCGTGTGTGCGAGTTTTGTTTAATTTTCTGTTCTTGTGCTTTTTTTTTTGTTTCCTCCCTTTGCAGTGTTTCTTAATTGTTTTGTTATTCAATCGTTTGTTGGTTTTTTGTCTTTGGGCTTGTTGCTGTTGTACTGTGAACTAGTACTACTAATACTACGATTGCAACTACTACCACAACAACAATGATGTAGGGTTTGTTGTCTGTCTCACATTTCGTGAGTTTTAGTGTTGTTGCCTTTCATTTTTGGCATTTGTAGGTCTAGGTTTTTACCTGGTTTTATTTCTATGAATCAATTTTATACAACTTTTTGTGCTCCCCCAGAGACACAATACAAGAACATATCTATCTATGTTATATGTACTCGTATGTATATGTCGGCGGGCATGTATGTCATATGGAGAGCGTTTATTGGGTTATGTGTATTTGTGTTTGTGAGAGCATCAGTGTTTCCGTAGATGAAACGAAATGAAGCATGAAAATCCTTTCCAATCTGAGCAAAGGATACACATACACACATCCACACGCTTAGATACGTTTTGAGTAAAATGTATTACAAACATAAAATTTAATTAAAAATCCTGTAAAAACGCTAGAATAAAGGGCAATACGTCCGAATGGCGATGCCAGCGTATAAATGTAATTACAGAAAAGGACCTGTGCTACGGAAAAACATTCACAACGAACGCCAACCAATGCAGCAATAACTGAATAGACTCTGTCTAGAGTGCATACATGATATTTTTATATATCATATAGTCGTATAGGTATAGTGGTATCATTCTACATAATAGTGCGGCGGGACTGATGTACGTTTAGTAATTTCGTGGGAAATGTATTTGTTTTTCGCCCGAGAGTTGCATTTCCTTTATTAGCACTATCGACGATGTAGATTTGTGTTGTTCGTGGTGATTGAATAGAGTTCGCTGTGAAAACGAAAAGGCCAACAACTTACTCCCTTGCTTAAAAGGCATTTTCTATTGTACTATTGTTGTACTACTGCACAGTTGTTGTACTATTGTACTATTGTTGTACTACTGTACTATTATTGTACTATTGTACTATTATTGTACTATTGTAGTACTATTATACTATTGTTGTACTGTTTTACTATTGCGCTATTGTTGTACCATTGTACCGTTGTATTGTTGTACTATTGTACTATTTTACTATTTTACTATTGTACTATTTTACTATTGTACTATTGTACTACTGTACTATTGTACTATTGTACTATTGTACTGTTGCACTATTGTACTGTTGTACCATTGTACTATTGCACTGTTTTATTGTCAAGATGTACTTGTATTATCACTAGGTAATTTTCTTCTATTTCGGCCAGTATTCCACTCACATTCCTTCTAGTTAAGTAGACGAAAAAGGAATGCGAATAACTTTTTTATTTCACAAAATATTATTTCGTTAATTCCAAGACATAGATTGCACATTCCCCGAATTTCCATTTTTCATTCCTCAATTTCCGCCCGAAAAGTACAACTTTTCGATCTTAGTGGATAAAATAGCTTAGATTGTATGTAATGTCTGCTCGGTCGCAGGTTGTGTTCTAAAAACAACTTGAAGTGTTCATCGGTTCATCGGTGGGACCATCACACTAAGAGGTTAGAACCCATTGCCATGTGTATGGGACCAATATGAGACCAATCTACCGCGGACAGGTTGGATACTATTAATTGAATATTTAGGGTGAATGCTTAACTATCATTTTTTGTCCAGTTCAATTTTGGCTTCAACAGTTTATAAAACGATAAGAAGCACTGATTAACATTTAGTTTTAGCTTCCTAAGTGTACGAGTACATCTAGGCAAAACTACATTAATATTCCTAAATTTCTTATTAAAGGAAAGTACACTTTTTGTAGTCTGCACACGTTGTTGGTACATTGCACTTCTTTCTGCGTTTCATTCTTGTCATGTTTAAAATGTTGCAGAGATACATCCACAACACTTGAACTTATTCAGGCGAACCATATGCCGCTCAAGCGGCTATGCCACACTGAGGATGTTACATTTATTATTAGCTCCAACTTGAGATGCTGCCACACATAAAGGTAATAACGTATGCATGACTGCGGCAGCCGCCATGTGAGCGCGGGGAGAATTTTGAAGGCTTCATCCTCTATGTGAGTGAATTAATATATAATAAGCTTGCGTTGTGTTGTGAACTTTGTGTGGTCGGTGATAATTTTATTCATCCGCTTTCATTTTGCTCTTGTCACCCTCACGCTTGTCGAGAGTTGCCTTTGCTGTTCGTTGGTTTTAATTCATAATTCGCTCCATATCTGCTAGTGTGTAGGTGTGGAGTGTAGTTGTAGGGTCGCAATTTATGTGTGTGACACACATATTTAGTGTCGGTTTAATGTGTGTTTGTGGATGAGGTTGTGAGGTCGGGTAATTAGTTTAAACTCCAATAACCTGATTGTTTATGCATTAAAACGCATTAGAGCCGCTCGTGCGAGTTCATGTGTATGCATTTGTGTATGTGTGTGTGATTAAATTTAACCTGAAAGGCGAGAGTAATGAAATCGATTTGGAATGTTAAAATGCTGGAGAAAGCTGAAGTATCACATATGTTATGGCTTTCAAGGTAATAGAAGCAATACAACATAAACATTGTATGCAAATTTGTCTCTTTTTGTGGCCGTTAGCCTACCTAAGTAAAGCTTAAATATTGCTGCATTACTATGCGGCACAAGCATTGAATATTTGGTGTTTTTCTCTTAAATGCTTAGTTAATATTGAAGCACACATATGTTTTTTTTTTTTTGGGCAAACCACATCTTTACTGATTACCTTCCCAAAATATAGCTTAATCATTGAAAGTTATTATCATCAGCTGACACTTTTGCCTGACTGACTGTGAATGACAATGTAATATTTCCCTAGAGGCAACTCCCTATTTTGTGGTGCTCTGGTATTGCAAAAGTTTCCCGTTTCAGTTAAATTATAGCAGCATTTAACACTTTGCAAAGTTTACAGTCGCTGTTTTCTTTTTCGAAAATAAAACTTTATTGGTTTAAATTTTAAGTTTTAGTTTTAGATTCAGGTGTTGTGTGTGTTGGTCTGTAAGGCTTGCAGCGTAAAGGCAATAATTTATTATATGTATATGATGGCAGTAAAAAATTATATGAACGTTTTCCTATAAGCGCTACAGTGGCCATCTATGGCATGCCACACACATTGTTACATCAATGATTACACCCCACTAGCGGAATTCGCACCTTGAAAGACCTTCTACGAGGCATATTCTGGAAGATCATACTTAGTCCAGAGGTATTGTGTTTTTCTTTCCATACTACAAGGCGTGACATTAGAGAGCATAAGGTTCCAGTACCATTACGTGCAGGCTCTTTAAAAAAATTTTTCAGAATACTTCCCAAAATAAAAACAAAAAAAAAAAAAAACAAAAGTATGATAATTAAATAAAAAAATATAAAATTGTTAGATTGTTCCGGAATTGTGGAAAAAAATTCATGGCTCTTGGTTGTGAGAGATTATTTGGCCAAAAACAACACCGTTATCATGCCTCAGCCACCGTATTCACAAGATTTGGCCCGCTACGACTTTTTCCTGTTCCCTAGATTGAAGACACCCACAAAAGGACGTCGTTTTGCGACGATTGAGAAGATAAAAGCCGAATCGCTGAACACGTAAAACACTTGTTTTATTTATGCCTCTCACAAACAAATTAAACATGCTGTATGGATAAAAGCGTCAACATATCTTCGAGACGAGTGTACCAACATACAAAAATAATAATCGAAAGTCCTGAAATTTGAAAATTTACCTTGTTTTTTGAACACACCTCGTATAAGATTTAAATTTTCATCTTTAAAAGTCACTATCATGTACTAATCTCAAATGCTATCCACTGCTACCGTACATTAAAACATGACAACATTCAAAGATAATCTTACAGTATGGCAAGTGACACTTTCATTGTTGGAAACTACTGAAACAATTCTCGTATGCCATATTTAAACATAACAGCAAAAAAGTCCTTTACTACGACATCTTCCTCATTGACAACTACTGAAATAATTCGTTTACGTCTTATTAAAGATAAGAATAGTAAGGAGCAATTCTTATATGGAAAACGTGGAATGTGTTGTAGTCAACATTATAATGGGTTTTACCATCAACTCACTTATCGATTTTTACGGGGATGCATTTTATCATGGATACTAAAAGGAAAACATGAGAAAACATATCAGAATGCCATCGAAAAGAAAACTTATATTCTTTAAAAGGCATCCATACATTAAGCTGCTGGCTAGTCTAAAGGATTCGTTGTGAATCACTGTAGAATGCCTTCTGTGTAGGAGGCCTTGCCGTCTCCGCTACTGGGATTGGAGTCTCAGGACGCACAAATATAAGCATAAGTTTGTAGACGAAAATGCTCAAAGCAATTAGTTTTTGGTTCGTCACAAATAATCGTCAAAAGTGGTGTTTGCAAGTGAACAATACAAACACAAATAAGCCACAGTGGCGTGCTGAAATCTCTTTATTAGAACTTTTCATATGAACACCACTCATTTTATACTTCTGCTATAATCCATGCATGGAACGTAGGCAATTTGTTTATCCCTTACATATTTAAAAGTATGTCCAAATATGACACTTGTAGCATAGAAAGGTGTTATCACAGAAACTTTACAACTTCATAGGCAATCTTCATAGGCAATTTAACTGTTAAAAACCACATAAACTTTTTGTTTAGAAAAGTAATGACACATGTACTTCCCGCATGCAATATTGCCATTTTATATAATGTGTTTCCACAGGAGGATATTCATTCAAACAGCCCTCACTTGTAAAATAAAAGCGTATTTGCAGGCAATTTTTATACAACAAAGTGTCTTTACAAAAAAAGGAAAATATCTTTATAGAAAACAATTTTCAGAGACAAATTACATATGTACAGGGAAGTTTCTACGCTGGCACTTTCCAAGAATGAAGGCTTATTTGTAGGAACTTTCTACAGATAAATGATAGTCACGATATTATCCCTTTTCACATAAGCATTTCCGCAGATACTTTTCATGCAAAAAGTTGTCTTCACAAACTCCCTGCACATCGAAAAGCGTCTATAGAGCTTTTTTTTCTTAAAGACTCGTTTCATACACGAAAGCATCTTCACTAACCATTTTCTTATGGAAATACATCTTTACAGAATCTATTCCTATAGAAAAATGTATCTATGGACTCTCTTCTTTTAGAAACGTTTTTGTAATTACTTCATAGAAAAGTTTCCCATTGAAAATTATCTTTATATAACCTTTATCTTACAGACTTACAGATTATGGGAAAGTGTCTCTTTAGACCCTTTCCCTATAGAAAAATGTCACTGCAGGCCCTTTTACCACGAAAAAGTGATTCTATAAACTTTTTCCCAAAAAAGTTTTTCTACGGATTCTCTTCCTACAGAAAAAAGTCTCTATAAATTCTTTCCCCGCACAAAAGTGGCTCTATAGTACTTTTCCCTGTAGAAAAGTGTCTCTATATACTCTTTTTCTGCAGAAAAATGTCTATAGACTTTTTCACTATAGAAAAGTGTCTCTGTAGACTCTTTTCTTATAGAAAAGTGTTCCCATAAACTCCTTAATTGTAGAGAAGTGTCTCTACAGACTCTTTTCCTATGGAAAAGTGTCTTTATGGGCTCTTTTCTCGTACGCTTTGCCTACAGGAAAGTGTCTCCACACTCTTTTGCCACAGGAAAGTGTTTCTGCAGACTCTTTTGCTATAGGAAAGTGTCTTTATAGACTGTTTCCCTAAGTGGGAAACAGTTTATAAAGAAAAGTGGCTGTATGGACTCTTTTTCTACATATACAGAAAAGTGTCTCTATAGACTTTTTCACTATAGAAAAGTGTCTCTATATACTTTTTCCTTATAGAAAAGTGTCGCTATGAACTCTTTCATTGTAGAGAAGTGACACTATGGGCTTTTTTCCTATCGAAACGTGTCTTTATGGACTTTTTTCTCGTACTCTTTGCCTATAGAAAAGTGTCTCTACACTCTTTTGCTATGGAAATTTGTCTCTACAGACTTTTTTTCCTATGGGAAAGTGTCTCTATGGACTCTTTTAGAATGGCAAATTGTCCCTACAAACTCTTTTCATATAGGAAAGTGTCTCTACAGTCTGCAGAAACCCTTTTTCTATAGGAAAATGTCTGTACAGACTGTTTTTCTTTAGGAAAGTGTCTCTACAGACTCTTTTCTTACAGAAAAATGTCTGTACAAACTCTTTTCTCACATAAAAATGTTTGTGCAGATACTTTTATCACAGAAAATTGTCTGTGCAAACTCTTTTCTCACAGAAAAGTATCCATACAGACTCATTTCTTACAGAAAAGTATCTGTACAGGCTATTTCCCTGTAGAGTAGTGTCTCTACCGACTTTTTTTCTGTAGAAAAATGTTTCTACAGATTCCGGTCCTATAGAAAAGTACTTCTCGCTGAAGACAACTTTATATATGAGGATATTTACAAAAAGTCTCTTAATTAATTTTCTTCTAAAGAAAATTGTTAAGAAATCGCTCGGTAGATAGTCTGGAAGACATTTCTTCAGATGGTTATTATTTCAAACACGCTTCTCTGTAACAAGAGTTCATAGACATAGCAAATACACTCAAAATCTTCGTTTAGGTTAGTGTCTGTGAAGGGCTTATTTCCAACTATATGAAAAGTGTCTATGTGTCATTCCGACATCTAATTGACCACTGTGTATATCTCCTGTCTGCTCTGCTTTTAAATGCCTAACAGCAGCGTATACTTTACGGTGAATATTGAGGTAGTCTTAATACTCATTCGCACCCCATGTGAGCACCATTCGTTTACATCCGTCTGTCCATTCGAGTTTCATTTTATATGAGAAAAAACAGAGCGTAAAACACAACAATGAAAAGAACAACAATACCGACACATTAAAATCGTAAAGAATGTTTAAGTTGTTTTACGACTATTTCATGAGCGAGTGTATAAATGTATGGGTGAGAGTTTTTGTCGCCCTGTGCTAGGGTATGAGTGCGTATTGTGTATTTGGCGGTTCTTTATATTAAACTGGTAGAGCTGGTGGCGCTGGTTTCGGTTTCGCTACAGTTTCAGTAACATTTACTGTTATTGTTGTTACTCATTTACGTTCATGTACATACATATGTTTGTGTGTAGTTATGTGTATAAAAGTATAAATTACTATAAATGGCTCTTGGAATAGAGTGACATTAAATATACATGTATATATATATATACCTATATATATAGTGTGTTTCTTTTTTTTATGTTATTTTCCGAATGCGTTCATTTGCTCTTGGCCTCACTTCGTGCCCCTCTTGCTTGTACCCGATGTGCGTATGTTTGTGTTTTTTTCTGTTTAATTTTCGGTCGTGCTTGAAAATTTCCCTAAAGGATGTAAATGATTGCGGCGGTTTGTGTAGGTTAACAATCGACCCTCTCACTACGGTAATGGACATAAGCACGTGTGCGTTTGTGTGTGTGTTTGTGAGTGAGTATTAAATTCAAGGATAACAAGTACAAAAATTATGGTACCCACTAAAGTTTTTTTCTTCTCTTCCCTTTTTTTACATAGAAGTGCTATTAAAAAACACCATGAAACTTTTTTTATTACGATACGAAAAGAAAGAATGGTCTCACAGTTTCGAAACAGAAATCCGTTGTATATTTGGACCTGTTTCTATGTGCGCTTTTTTCGTGTGTAAATGGTATTACACTTTGAAGCCACACTTACATACACGTTGTACAAGTAAGTGTAACTAGCTACGTCTGACGACGAATGTGTGGGTGTGCCTGTGTGTGTGCATTTGCTTTCATTTCAGTTGTATGAATTATGAATACAATGCGTGTTTTAAGATTATGAAATATGAACACACTCACTCATACTCGTATGCGTGCAGCGAGAATATTTGGAAATGAAAAATGTTTTAGAAAGCTAACAAAACTAGCGAAAGCGATATGGGGAATATCTTAACAGACATCAGGTGTGACCGCAATGGTATTTTTGGCCAGTGCTACAGGGTAGAGCTTTGCAGAGGATATTTTTTCTGCAAGGATAACCAGACACGATCACTAGATTTTTTTTTAAATTTGGTACACACAGTTTATTTGTAGAAAAAAAATGCTTAAAATGAACATATTAGACATTGCTATTATAATATTATTTTGTTTTTTTCTTTTAAATAAATGAAAAAAATGAGCAACGTCTCTGTAGTTGTGGTTTTTCTTCATATGAAATTTGCCTTTGAAATGACTTTTACATTAGAAAAGAGTCTCTGAAAACAACTTTGTCTGAAAACGTTATGTCTGAAAATCATTTCTTTTCGACGAAAAAAGTGTTTCTGAATCAAAATTTCTATGTCTATGAAGATACATTTCTCTACTTTTCTCTTTTTCTCTAAAAGTGTCTATGAAGACACCATACGAAAGTGTATATGAAGACACTTTTCGTGTTTTTGAAGACAACTTTTCTACACGAAAAGTATCTTTGAAGACTACTTTTCTACACGAAAGGTATCTTTGCAAACAACTTTTCTATACCAAAAATGTCTTTGAAAACAACTTTTTTATATCAAAAGATATATATATGTATTTTAAAACACTATTCTATACGAAGAGTGCTTTCGAGGACATATTTCTAAACGGAAAGTGACTCATATCAGAAGTGTTCATGAAAGCATTTATCTATACAAAAGTGTCCATGAATATTCTATATGGAAAGTGTCCATAAAGATATTTTTCTATACAGGAAGATTGTTTTTTTTTTTTTTTTACACTAAGATTGTTTATGAAACAACTTTTCCACAGCATGAGTGTCCACGAAGTAAATTTGTACACGGAAAGTATCTATGACGACTCTTTTCTGTACAATGATTGTCAAGGTAAATACTTTTCTATACAAAAATACAAAATTTTTCTATACGAATAAAGACTTTAAATACAACTTTCTACATGAAAATTGAATTGTCTGTGAAGACAATTTTCTACGCGAAAAGTGTCTGTAAAAACCAGTTTCTACACGAAAAGTGTGTGTGAAAACAAGTTTCTACACAAAAAGTGTCTGTGAAGACAATTTTCTACACGAAAAGTATTTATGAAGACAATTTTCTATACTAAATGTGTCTGTGAAGTCAATTTCCTATGCGATAAGTTTCTATGAAGACACTTTCCTGTACGAAAAGTGTCTACGAAGACACTTAAACATAAAATATAAAAAGTGCCTTTAAAGACACACTTCCATACGAAACGTGTCCACGAAAACTGAATTTTTCTATATGAAATGTTTCCACGAAGACTGCATTTTTCTATACGAAAAGTGTCTATGAAGGCAATTTTGCATACGAAAAGTGTCAACAAGGAGAATTTCCTAAACAAAAAGTGTATACGAAAACGATTTTCGATACGTAAATTGTCTGCGAAAATTTCATATAGAATATTGTCTACGAAAACAATTTTTTTTTATACGAAAATTGTCTGTGAAGACAATTTTCTATATCAAAATTGTCTGTGAAGACAATTTTCCATACGAAAATTTCTATACGAATATTGTCTACGGAGACACTTCTCTATATGAAAATTGTCTGCGAAGGCAATTCTCTATACGAAAAGTGTCTACGAAGACAATTCTCTATACGAAAAGTGTCTACGAGGACAAGACAATTCTCTATACGTAAATTGTCTGTGAAAACACATTTTTATGTGAAAGGTATTTGTTGTACATCTTGTGATTCCATAAAACGTTTGGTTTTTTGAAAAACCATTTTGGTACATTCACAAAGGATTGCATGGGGCATTACGAAATACATATTCGTATGCTTAAAACGGGTACAGTGAATTTGTTTTCCATGAAAAGTGAAACGAAGACATGTAAAGAAATTGTTTTTACAACCATATAAAACGGCAATGAAGTTCGAATTACTTTTTGATTTATAGACTTAAAGAGCTTAAAAGGCCAACAAACCGGCTGTACCATACGAATATAATGCGTTGCTGTTTTAGTATGAATATGGTCTCGAATACCAGAGATAATTGTAGGTATTAGTGAGCTTATACGCTTTCATTTGAACGACGCTACGTATCAACGTTACGGAAAGAACGCTCCTAATGCTGACACATATATTTTCTTCATCTTTCGGTTTGTAACTATTATATAGTTGTTTTGTGTAGACATATTTTTGATGTATAACACAAAATAAAATATTGCTTTTAAAGGACGTTACAAAAAAAAAGAAGTAGGAAAAAAATATCCTGCGATATGAAAAGGGGCGACGTTTCCACCATAAACTGTCTCAAGAGATGCGCAACGATTTCAGACTATTTTTTTTTTTAATATTTTACCAGCACAACAAGAATTCATAAATCAGGTACAAACTGGACGATAAACTTAACATACCCGCAGTGCCATAACAGCATAAAATATGGGCCAAAGTGAACAGCATTAATGCTCCCAAATACAAGTGAATCGCTATAACAACAAACAGAATCAGGTCCATGGACAAGAGTGGAGCTACGCAAAAACTCTGACAGAAAAATCCTTCGAATATTTGTACGCTCTTCAGTTCACTTATAACATATGCAGTGGGTGTGTGCCGTAGTTCCATGCTATTAAATGAAAATGTTGCGAGCTGTGAGCAGTGTAATGGCGGCGTTGGTTAGATGCCAACTTTAAGTTTCTTCTTTTTGTTTCATTTCATCTTTGCAACGAGTGAATAAGCAACTGGAAGAAGTGAGGGAAGGAGAATACATTTTAGTAATGAAATAAAATGTACTGATACAATTTTCCTTTGCCGGATGAAGTCATCTGGAATTTTTAATGTTCTACACTGGTATCTAGTCGTACATTTCCCAGGCCCTTCCCCATCCCATCCTGTGCCATGCCGCGGCTCAAAAGTACTACATGAACTTAGGCAAAATATTTCAAAAGTTTTGTGTTTTACAAATAATGAACTACTTAGACACTTTATTTTGGAAATAATTCAAAAGGCAAGAGAGGTGCAGCTCTGAGCATTTGAATATGAAGAAAGTGCGGAGATGCGGTGGTGGGAAGCGGGTATACTATGTATGCAACATGTTGTAGCTGAAAAAGACAACAACAACATTGTAGTACCATTGCCAGCAATTATAATGTTGGAACATCACTTTGGGTCATGTTAAGTTATAACATCATTATTACAATAACAAAATTTTTGAACTTTGTTTTTAATAATATAAGAATTTGAAGTTTTGGAGTAATAAGGTAATAACAACAATTATTAGGGGTTAATCAAGATGTATATTTCTAGAAAGAGAATACATTAAATGTGGACGGAATGGAAGCGGTTTCATAGAGAAATTCAAGATACATGCAGAATCAGTTTATCGAAAAGTATATATTACGCCATTTTTACACAAACAAATGATTGTGAAATATCAATTTCTTCACCGATGGAGCTCCACAGTGATGTTTGCTTTACGAAAAGTGCTAAGTTTTTGCACAGCAGATTCTCCACAGCAGTTTTTTTTTTTATAGGAACAACAAATTCGTTTGCATCTCATAAATGATACTAGGAGGAGCTTCTCACATTTAGTGAGCTTACACGCATTCTATTTTTAGATAAACTCAATGGGACCTACAGTTTGATGACGATTCCGAACATCACAGTTTGAGAAGCATTTACAAGACTTGTCAATTACTTGACTACCTGAAGTGTTCGTGTGACAAATTGAGATGACCTCCGCTCAAATAACGTGCGTGTAAACCTTCTGAATGTGAGAAGTTCTCCCGTATTTCATTAACATAGTGCAGGGGAATTTGCTTGCAATGGTGTAATTATATGTTATAAAAATTTACAAAATTTACAAATTTAGTTGCATCCTATTTGTGGGATTTTTTAGATAAACTTTTAATTAATTTTCAGTTTCTGAAGTCCTACTATTATGGTTGAATTTCATATAATATTCTTGACAAATTGGAGTATATACGACCACAACGCGCGTATGGTCGCGTATGGGTGGTCTCAAAACACCGCTACTAAAATAGTGATAGCTAACGACAGATATAACCATTTTTCTGATTTGACAATATGTATTTATATCTACTTCTACTATACTATACTTTTTCGCTCGGTCATTTTAATTGCTCCACTTTAGGTGTAAGGCTTCGTCCCTCTTAATTTCTCTAAATTAACATTGACTTCCATTTATGGACTTCAAATAGCCGACTTTTTGAGAAAATCGACTCAGCAACAAACAAAAATCTAGATTTTGGTTATTCGACCGGCTGGTATTCCGCACTTTCGTCTTAATTTCTCTAAAGGAACATTGAATTCCAACTATGCAGTTCAAATAGCCGACTTTTTCAGAAAATTGGGGTTCGAGTTATTCAAAAAGTAATCTTTTTTAAAAATTCAGTTTTTGGTTATTCGCCGACCGGTATTATTCGAGTTTTGTCTATGGCATAACACCACGCACTTTGATGACTGAATGGTTCAAGTTTTGTACAGGGTTACTGAAATATATCATAATATCAAAACTGACATAGGATCGTATTTGGCATAGAGTGGTTATAATGAAGCCTGACGAGTCAAGAAACATAATACCAAAGAGACAAATGAATACAGAATGTACAATATTTTGCCAAATATAGCATTAATTTTGCAGACGATTTTTTGAATTAGATAAATTTTTCAAAAATGTAATATTTAAAGAACGAACATTTTTAAAGGCGATTTGATCAACCAACTGCTGTAGACTCACTTCTACATTTAGTGGTTTAAACACCGCCAGTCTGGCAAGGCTGTAGGCTGTCATCTGAAGTGTTATTAATTTAATAAAAGGTTTGCCACTTACGAATGTGGATCGTTTAATCACTGAAGAACGCGTAAAAATACTTAAAACTTACTTACTAACTTACTTAAAATGGGGTGATTCAAACGTGGGCTTTAAATCGAACAAAATTTTCCTCAACGATAAAGCTAATTTTTTCACTCGGTGGTTACGTCAACAAGCCAAATTGTCGCAAATGGGGCTCGGAAAACCTAGAAGTGATTGTGGAAAAGCTATTGCATCCGGAAAAAGCGACTGCTTGGTGGACATTATCGTCGGAAAGTGTCATTAGGCCGTATTTTTTCGAAAAGTACCTCAAAAGAATCCATTTCTGCCACCTATCCAGAGGTTATGATTTAAATGACATTGTAATTCATAATGGCGCAAAGTCCAAACATTATACTGAATTAAAAGTTTCATCGAAATCATAGCTTTATGTGTGCTTTATTTAACTTTACTTGAAATCGAAAAATGGATAACCCTGTCCACCGATTTCTTGAAAATATGTTAGCGTTTTAGTGTTCAGTGATAGTTCATGAACTATCGCTTGAATTGCTAATATAAATGTTTAAATTTTGCAATTTATGTATTTATAATTTTCATTTCTTGATTTTAAGAAGAATCACTTCAAAATGGGCACATATTTTTTGAGCAATTACAAAAGTATTTTTGACCAAAAGGTTATTTGCAAAATTAAAATAATTTGCGTGCAAAGTTTTTTGCAAACCTGTGTACGATATAAAGATTTCTTATACCAACATTGAAAATGGGTTCTTTAATATCAATATTTATGCAGATGAAGCGATTGTACAAATACCGACATCATACCGAAATCACGGACTTCTCACCAAAATGCCGACAACTGTGAATATCTTTCTTTTTTTGTAGTTGTGTTCATCTGAAAAATTATTGATTATATGAAAAAGTGAGATTATCAAATTTATTATGCCTGCAGAATTAGAATAAAATTCCGCCTATTTTCATGAATTATCAATTATATTTTCTAAGACACAAAGCGATTTTAAACATTTTGAAATTTCTCTAAAACTTGTTAAATCGATTAAACCGGATATTAGAAAATAGCGATCTTAAAAAAATCGGCACACGGCTTTTGAGACGAAAAGCTGGATAGTCGATGTTTGGTTTTGAATACTCTACTTCCAACTATTATTTTCTGTTTGATACTGTTTTCTATTCCGCACTCATTAATATTTATATGGACGCTTTAAATTACATAAGATGTCACATTGCGTTTATGTTGCTTACTGGTTCATAAGCTAGTAGAAGAGAATCCTTGACTTCTTCTTTCCATTTCTTCCTTAAATATCCTTTTTCATCGTTTGAAACTTTTAAGGCTCATTATGGCGAAAATCTTTGGTTCTTGACGCATTATTTTATGTGTAATCAATAACAAATATTTAATTAGTGTTTTCTTGTTTCCTGTAAGCTGTCGTTTCTGGCACAAGCTAAAAATACAGCAATAAATCCTCTATTATTGTCAACAATTTTAGCATGTTGGGCAAGTGGTTGGTGAACTTAGTATGCGTACAGTTGATTTAATGACGCCAGTAGTTTTTTTATATTTAAATCCAGAAGATTTAACAATGTTTCAATACAATTTTTTAAATTATAAAATCGAGATATTATTCCCTCTTTTTCATAGAGTAAGTTATCTACCAGAATTTGGTAACGTTTTAAACAAGTATTGAATGTCAAACCGCATTTTACAACGCCGACATATCCTTAGCATAACCAGTTAATCAAAGCTGACCATTTAACGTACCTGCCAATTCGTATCAAGAGCGGTTTTTAGTCGGCTTTCGAATTGTTGCGTATAAACATGCCTGCAGGCTTCATCAAATAATTATTGTTTAATTGAAGAGGTTTTCAAATCAGTACATAATAATGTAAGAAATAGTAAAAAGTAATCGGTTACTTTTGCAATAAATGGCTTTAGTAGTCTGCATCTCACGTTGTGTAGTGCGATCGGCTTACGCTAGATGGCGCTAAGAGGTTTTCACACTCAAAGACCCACTCAGACATTTTTGTGATTGTTTGATTCAGTATTGCCTGAGTGCGCCAAAGATAAACATCAGGAAAGATCAGATCCGTTGATTTTTTACAGTTTAAAAAAATTTTTAATAATAATTATGATCCTGATATTGTAACACCCAATCATGCGCAATTTTAGTTTCATTCCGCTAATTTTGATGTCAAATGTGTACCATGCTTCGGAAGGTAAATTGTCAATAATGCCGATAGAATAATAAAAATCGTCATGTTCATGACGTTCGGTAAGCACTATCGACAACACCTGGATATGTTGCTCCCATAAACGTTGTGAAAAAAACTTTAAAATCACTTGAATAAGGCTGGATACAAAAATAATTTTTATTATATGGGCGCCAAACGAGGTGACGCAAAAAAGAACTTCATGGGCCGTATTTCCATCTGCGAATATCTGAAGAATCGCAACAAGATAGATCCATTTCTGAAGTGGTGATGTCAAATTGGGTCATTTACGATGAGAAAACTTCGTATTCGAAGGTAGATTTTGTGGGATTCTCAGGCCTTGAAGCCGATTTTGACCAATAGAAGAGGAATTGTATTCCCTTAAGATAATGCTCGGCGACGCATATCTATAGTGACTCGCCCGTAGGTGTAGGAGCTTGGTTGGAAGATTCTTATGCGCGTCTATGGCGAATAATTTTACTGGCGAAAAATTCGCCTCAAGAGAAGCTTGTGAAAATCGTCTTTTTCGTCGTTTCGTCGTGTTTTCTTTTTTTTGGCAAAATGAACTAGGATTACTTTGAGAGAACCATAAAGAACCATAAAAAACTTTATCTGGATTTCGGCAATATTCTCTTTGGACAATGCATGTTGAAGTGAAGGGTTGTTTATGGGAATGTCAAACAATTTTTCGATTGTATTGTTGTAATATATATGTTACGCAGAGAGAGCTAGAGAGTGAAGAAATCAAAAACAGATGGTTTGGTACCAATTAAAACGAAATCAGGATATCAGTATCACGAATAAAGACCAGTAATGTTGCTGGCGCTGGTGATGCCAGCAGTGCCATTTAAAACCATTTCAGAAGGTGATGTAATAATAATAAGTAATAAGTAGTATAATTTGGCTCAACAAATTCTCGCGGCTTCAGTCTTTGCTCCATCATTTAAAAAATTCCGACAAGCTTTGGCTGCAAAAAACTAAAGCATTTTTTTCTCTGACCTGTTGGGATCTTATCAGTCCAGCACTGATGATACGGACAGTCTTACTATGGGCTAGGCAAGCTATTCAATGATAAAGCCCTCTCTCGACAAACAAAAACCCAACTGTACCAGACGTTGGTTCTACCTGTCTTGTTATATGACGCCAGCAGATGAATCAGTACTGGCAGTTTTCGAGAGGAAAATATATGGATCCATCATCGTTAACGGAGAGTATCGGCGTCGTATGAACAATGAGCTGTATGAGCTATATGCCGACATCGACGTGTTCAAATGCATTAATATACACCGTTTGCGTTGGTGTCATGTTGTGCAGTTGAACCCAAATGCTCCGGCATGGAAAGTTTTCGACAACGAACTCGATGGATGGCGCAGAAGAGGGCGACCAAAACTCCGTTGGAAAGACCAGGCTTCTAAAGTACTATCGAAACTTAGTGTGACGAATTGAAGGAGAAGCGTTTATAGATATGTCTATGTCTAAAGAGCGAGCGGATGGAGCTTAGGATATTGTATAAATGTATAACTTTCGAGTGGTGGATCTATTTTTCTACCTCGCCTTCCACTTTCGATAGAACAAATGAAGTCAATTTGGAAGTTAGAAAAGCTGTATTGCTTTTTATGGGCGATTTGTTTACATAGCTGAAAGGTTCGAGATGTTACTGCAGCCATCGCAAGCATTAAGAAGAAGTCAAAAAGATGAGTCTGCCAGCAAAGTAGGACAAAATCATATTATTTGTGTCTACGAATAAAGAGGGAACGAATAGAGCTTAGGATATTGCATGAAAGTTACCAGCTATAACTTTGGAACGGTGCATCAATCTTTGTCTTCGGCCTTTGATAAAGCATACAAAGTCAATTTGAAAATGAAATTAAAAGAAATTAGACTTAGTAAACGATTTGATGACGAAGCAAATCAAAGCTAGGCAAACAAATATCCAGCTGTACCAGACATTAGTCCAGCCATTCTTGCTGTACATATACATAGCAGAATCCTGATATACTGCATATGCGAATGAATCAGCTCTGAAAGTTTTGAAGATTATAAGAAGAAGAATGAAAAATATGAAGAAAATACTTAGAAAAATAGGATCAACCATTGTTAATGGGGAATGCCGGTATTATACAAAACGCGACTTGTGTAGCTAAAGCGTGTAAAAATACGGTGGTTGGATGGGTTATATTATGCGAATAGATCCGAATGTTCCAGCATGAAAGGTATTCGACACAGACCTCGATTGGCGGCGAAGAAGAGAATGACTAAAACTGTGTTGGAAGACTAAGGAAAAGACTTTTAAAACAATAACAGAATTCGTTGTGGCGAATTGGAGAAAGGTCTCAGAAGATTAAAGTGTTTGGAATACTTTTCTACCTGAGGCGTATAGTAGGTGATAGTTTATTTTTAAGTCGCTATCTAGATTAGTAATATTAGAGTCAAGTCAACGAAAAAGTTACAAATTCAAAGATCGAAATATGGACTGATTCGTTTTGAAAAGGCTCCCCAAACATTATTGCTGTAATACGTATCTGCTATAGTGAGTTGAACTATTCGAAAAACATTTCAAGAACAATGGAATTTCTAAATTGACGTACTCGCTATCCTGCTGCAAAGAAATATCAGATATAATGAAAATACTTTGGAACTTTGGCTGTAGGTGAAAATATTTGTAAAATTATATTTACGGTTGAAATGCTATGATTTTCCTAAAGATTTTTAACGATATTATTTTTGCAAATTTTTGTGAAATTGTAAGTAGAGGATGTCACAATTACAATGCAAATGCTAATGGGGACTTTTGTTTAAAGATGTTTGAGGAGTTCTTTTTTAGCTAGAACTGCGCCCAAGACGCACCCTTTTAAACTCCATTTGGTTCCAGCAATGTGGATCAACTACTCACATAGCCAAACCGGTCATGGCAGAGCTCCGACGAAGATTCCTAAACAAATTAATATCCAGAGACTCCACTTTTCTTTAATAAAACGTAAAAACATAAAACTTTTTTTAAATTAAATACTTTGATTAAAAAAAAGGTTGTTTGAAATTCCTAATTTGGGCCCTCTGATTGTTATTCACTTGGGAGTAACCAGATCCCTCTACAGAATATCCCAAGCAGCTCACGAGTTCCGACCTTCAGGCAAGTATTCCCTAGTAATGCTATCAGACATCCGTTTAATGGTAGCTAAAGTGAGAAGGAGACTAGTTGAGAAGCCTAAATTGCATGCTAACACCGATGCGTCTTAGGCCAGTAAGTAACTTTTGTTACTGGAACTTAACTCACCAGCTTAGTGGTCATTGGCAGCCCCAACACTAGGATCGGATGCAGTGGCCTGATAAGCCGCTCATTTAAAAAATATTTTATCATGAAAATACCAAAGGAAATGTAGCACAATAGGTGCATTTTAAATATCTTAAATCTTAAATATTTTCATTGCGTAATTTGATTTTTGGATATAATATTGGAAAAGTAGTTTTGGTAGTATGTTTGCTCTGTTCAAAGAATTTCGAAAAACATAACAAAAACGCCTACAGATGGATTAATAATGCAAATAAACGCTTTCTTTGAATATAAATAAAGTCCATTAGCCACAACTTACAAATAGTTTTGAGAGCTATTGAGTGGGCCTAAAACAATATAATCTAAAAAGAAAGTAATTTTTCCCTTCTAGTACTGCGTTAAAACGAAAAAAAAAACTAAACAATTTTTTTCACTTACTCATCCTTTCCCTTTGGAAAAACCTTGATCGTAGTCCATTTCAGTACGACTTTGTGCAATTATATTTGCTTTCACACACACACACACACACACATTCGCCCTTACACGCACACAAGCACACACACACGCTTTTTCACCATCTCCGAAAAATAAAGGGAAAACACGAAAAAGCTATAAAATTGTGTGTTTTTCTCATTCGCTGCGTTTTTGCTGTTTTGATTAGTTGGCTAAACCAAAACGTTAAAAAGGACACAAATTCATGGTCACCCATAAATTGATGCTAGATTTCATGCATGCTCGTCCTTCTCCATTGTGCTGAAAATCATTTGAATGAGAACGCACGATAACAATAACAGGACATTAGGATGTAGTCCTTCTTGCGGGAGCAACTTTATGTCGAGTTTTAAAGAACGAATCGTGACAGAGTAGACACAATGTCTGGCGTTGGCAGTTAAGCGAATCTAAGTGAAAGCAAACAAATTAGGAGGGTGAGAGCAATTAGAGGACAACAAATCCTTAGAAAAACAAAACAGAATGATTGACATTAAATCTATATAACTAGCTGTACGAGAATGAGTGCAATTGGAATGGTTCAATACTGTACGAAATTCAAACAGTTAAATAATGACTTACTCTCAAGGTCAAAAGTGCATTGAAAGAAGTCACTGGCAATAGTTATCTCAGGCAACTGCCTCAGAAAAACTTTTCGATAAGAAGCTGGCAAAGTTGTTGCTCATAAATAGTATGTGTAATAAAAGTGCCTTTCACAAATTATTGCAAAATAACATTTTCTATATGTAATGTTGTTTAACTGATTAGTTTAAGGCAGATAAGAATAAGGTGTAAATGTACTTCTTTAAAATTAAGCATGATTTTCCCTTTTAACAAATCTCTGAAAAGATTCCTGACGAGACCAACATATTCTGAAAGGAACAACATAGAAACTCAAAATGATGTCAAATATATTGGTATGATTTTAGATAAAAAAAAGTCTCCTTCCAGAAACATATTCAATTACCTCGCGAGAAGGCACTGCTTTCATTTAGGGCAATATGGCCACTTTTAAACAGACAATTGAGTCTAAACTTTAAAAATAAGAATCTTATTTACAAGTGTGTTATTAGGCCTATAATGTCTTTTGCTTCACCTACATGGCACAATGCGGCAAAGAGCCACTTACGAAAAATGCAAATTCTTCAAAACGAATGCTTAGAAATGATTTTCAATAAACATTGGAGGTGCTGGACTTCTATGCTACACTAGGAAACAGGATGCGAACTTTTTAACGATTATTGTAAAATATCGAATGACAGCTATTTCAATAAGATTCTCTATTCTCTTTTTTCCGTAATAAGAGAATGTAACGATTTATAAATAACTTAGTAGGGGAAATTTACCAAACTGCAAAATTGTGTCTATAATTGGCCATCTTCGCAGATAATCACCCTATGAACAATAATTTTGTCTTATTGTTTGGCTTTACTATTTTTGTTTTGCAAATTAAGGCTTTTTCACCTTCCAAATCGATTGTAATTCTGTTCAATTAATTCACTTCTATATAATAACAGGATTTAGTTCCTGCAATATCTTGGGATAAAACTCAAAAACTGTACAGTTATCTATTTTTTAGATACAATTTATTGTTGGATTAATAAATTAATAAAAAGAAACTTTGTTATTCAATTCTGTAGCAGAATTTGATTTAGAATAACTTCTCAACAAGACAATTTGTGTTGAACTGTTCCCTATAGTTGATCTAAGTAGATTTTCCAATGACAAAATTATAAACCACGATTTTTGCTACGAAAGTTTATTACTACTTTCTGGTATACAACCAGTCTTCAAGTATTTCTAGAACATTTTAAGTGAGTACCCAATTGCGGAAATAATAAAGTGCTTTTCCATCATCATGATATAAATTGCTGCCTTTTCCAGTTTATTCCGTAGATTTAGTCCAATGAGTCTATTTCCAGACATAAGAAAATAGAATATAGAATAATATTTACTACCAAAGAGTGGATAATCGGCAATGCAAATGCTTATTTTAAGGGCAAGTCATATTATCGAAAAAATTGTTGAATTGTTGGATCAAATGTATACAATGGGGGAGAGAAAAATTCTGTAAGATAAATAGGAATCAATCAGAACAAAAAAAGACCTACTGTTTTTATTCTAACCGGTTCTATGGATGCTTCTGTATGAACATTCGCTGAAAACAGGATTATGCAATTTCTTTTTTTGTAATGCCTAAAAGGAACAGTGATAGAACTACTCTATTCTTGATATTTAACTATGTTCTATTGAATTCATTTACAAAGCCCGAAAAAATTTGACTTTTTGTCATTTACTAAAAGTTAAGACAAGATGTATTCACTGCAAGATATTCACTGTAAACATGCCTTAAAATGACTTATCTTTGTGTATTTCGTAAAAGATGTATACGGAAATATCTTCGAAATGTCAACCAATAAGATATTTAAAATCAAAAAATTGCACTGATGCCTTTTTCTGAATCAATAAACTTTCATATTTTACGTTTAAAGAAAAATTCATCACAAATTTTTCAAACAGTTCTAGATTGGTAATGCTGCTTCTAGTCTAAGTTATACCTGGGAAAATAAGAAATTTATCTAACTGATGTTTTTCATTCTAGAACTCTAGAAGACAAAATTCGAAAAATTTTTGCTTATAGGGTTTGGGAATGAAATTATAGTAGTTTTTTAAATTGAGTAAAGTCAAAATGAATTTCAAATAAGGTCCTGTTATCATTACAAAATTGTTGCAAACGCGGCAAAGGAGCTTTTCCAGATTTTTAGACACAACAACTGATTTATGTAAAGGTCACTATAAAAGAGCTGTTTGATATTCGGTCCCACAACGCTGGCATATTTGTCTAAATTTTTATATAAAATCCATATTTTGATTTAAGATACCGACTACAGTTTTGAATATGTGTCCAAAATGGGGTTTTAGCTTATCAGAGTGCACATTCATTTTCATTCATTCATTATCCGCCTTAGGGAAAGTCAAAATAAACGAAGTTCTTGTTTTTAAATAACTAAAAATCCGGATTTCAATGAATGTGATAAAAGTGATGCAAAAGTGATTTTTTCCTCTAGAAACTGCCTAAGCCAACAATAGTTAAAAAACCAAAGATTGCTAAGAAGCAACTTACCAGAGTTTCTTCATAAGTCAATCAATGGTATTGAATCCTATACGAAACGTACAGACATACTTCATACGTCTACCTATACATGCATGTGTAATACGTGTGAACTTCTATATAGCTCATTCAATTAAGAAGAAATTTTGGCAGCTAATTCCTTAGGTACCTGGCATAGTTTCGTTAGTTAGTTGTTTAGTAAATTTGATTTTCGTATTTAGAAAAATCAGAATTTGTTCTAAACTAAACATAGCTGCATACATGGTAGCAAGGAGCAGATAGTATAAAGTAGTAAAAGTATAAACTTCATGTTCTCTTAAACATTTATCTTGCTTGCACTTTCCTCAATAAATACAACTTCAATAAATGAGATATGTATAAATGATATTACCCTCGGAGACACTTATCTTGCTTGCCCTTTTCTCAATGTAATATTATGTGGATTCAAGAATTGAATTTACTTGTTTTTACTGGGGATGTGTGATTAATCGGTTAATCAAACTTGTTCATTGATCCATATTCCAATTAATCGTTTAATCGAAAGTTCTGATTATTCAGATCCATGAGTAATCAAATTATTTGAATTTTTATTGACCAAATTTGAAAATTTATTCAAAATTTAAATACACTTGTAAAAGAAACAGTTGTTTAATGTGCCAAAAAAGTTACAGTGCAGTACTCGTAAAATCGAATTCTCTGTCTTTACTTCGTAATCAATTTGTATTTTCGAAATCTGTACGTAATATTCAACTTTTATTTCCAAATTTTACTACTTTAATTTATGAAAAATCATTTATGGTAAGAGTAAATAGAATGCGGAATAGTCTTCCACTACATTTACGTAAGTTAACTGAACCAATTAACTTTTTTAGGAATCAATTTCTTGAATATTTCTCCTCTTTATAATGTAAAGCTTTGTTAACATGGGTTCATACAGATGTTGGGTTGTTTCTAAAGTTTATTCGGTTAATTCGTTAGTTCACCATACGTCACTTTTCATGACGTAGTGTTCCTTCAAACACTATCATAACTTTCTCACTGTTTACTATTATTTACTTGTGTTCTCGCTCTAATCGTGAGTGGTTATAGCGTTTTAAAAAAAGTCTTAAAAAGTGGAAAAAATGAGCGAAAAAGAATATTTTAGGCATATTATGCAGCCGAAAAAAATGAAGGAAACGGACCAAATGAAAGAACTTGCCAGAAATGGTTAAAAAGATTTTGTACGGGTGAATACTCCGTAACGGACGCTCCCAGATCAGGGCGATCACAAGAAATTGCATTCGAGGAGGTGAAAGTTTTAATTATTGTTTATCACCGTGCAACAGTTAGGGAAATAGCGGAAATAGTCAAACAAATTAGTCTCAACCGTTCACGGGGTCATAAAAGAGCTAGGATTTGTGAGCAACTTCGATGTGTGGATACCTCACTCTCTCACCCAGGCCAACCGCCTGAATCGCGTTGAAGTCTACGATAACCTAAGGATAAGAAATAACAAAACACCATTTTTGAAGAAGCTCATCACAGGGAATGAAAAATGGATAGTCTACAACAATGTAATGCTGAAAAGGTCATGGAAGAAATCAAACAAAACCCCTCAAGGCCCCTCACCCCAGGAAGGTAATGTTGTCGATTTGGTGGGATGTCAAAGTGGTTGTCTTTTTTGAGCTTCTCCCAACAAATCAAACGATTAATGCGGACTACTACATCACACAGTTAGATAAATTGAAGGCGACATTGGAAGAAAACGGGCGAGGCTCATCAATCGGGAAGACGTCATCTTCCATCATGACAACTCCCGCCCTCACACTGTCCTGCGGATTCGTCACAAACTATCAGAGCTTGAGTGGGAAGTTTTACCTCACCCACCATACTCCCCAGACCTCGCCCCATGCGATTATCACCTATTTCGTAGTCTGAGCAACCACTTGAAGGATTTAAATTGCCATAACAACACTTTTTTCAGAGAATTTTATGAAAGATTAATTAAAAAGCTTCCAAAGAGGTGGGAAGAAGTTATTAAAAAAGGGACAGATTACATAATAGATTAAAATAATTGTTTTCTTGTATAAAATTTGTAAATAAATTTCTTTTCAAAACCGAACGAACTTCCCGAACCACCCGATATAAAATATTTCATTTGTTTTCTTTTTAAATTGTGTCGGCTGGGGAGCCAAGTTTTAATAACTCTGCTATTAATAAATATTATTATTGTTTATATTTTATACATATTTCATTTAAAATTCATATTAAATTTATGATTGAACACTAAAGTTAGGCATATCTATTTTTGCTCTTGTAATATCTCGTATATTAAAGGTTTTGTAGGTTTTATTTTACAAAAAACAATAATAGAAAAGTAATAAAATAATACGAACAATTAAAAATAAATAAAAAAATAATACAAAAAAATAATAGTGTTCCTCAAGGTACGGTACTGGGTCCAATATTTTTTTTTATTTTGTACTTGGATGATCTGTTCAGTAGCCTTGATGATACATGCATTCCCTATTCATTTGATGTACAATTGCTCTTTAAGAGGCAGTATCAGTTTGCTGATGTCTTGCAAAGTAATGTTAATTATGCGTTAAATTTGATCTAATCGTGAATGACACAAAATATACTCTCAATCAACATTCGAGAAACAAAAGCTATGCTTTTTTTCTAGTAATGATTTAAACTTAAGTTTATCTTATCATGGCACACATCTTGAAGTCGTCCATAGTATGCATTGTTTGGGAGTAGTTTTAGATAGCAAACTAAGCTTCAACTATCATGTGGATAATGTAGTCCGACGTTTAAATTATTCACTTTGAAGTTTTTATAACACTGATTTAGTGTTGCCTAGATCGATTAAGGAGAAATTGGTTCATGCTTATATCATGCCTAGTATTCTATATTGTTTAGAACTTTAGAGTGACATTAATGAACAAAATATGAGGATAATTCTGATGGCGTTTAATAGAGTTATGAGATATTTGTTTTCACTGAGGCGTCGTGTTCATATAACAGCGTATGTTAAGCGTTTCTTAGGCTGTAGTTTTAAAAATTATATCGATTTGAGGCCTTTGTTGTTAATTTATAAAGCTGTTCGACATTGTAAACCTCAATTTCTTTCTCATTCGTTTAGTTTTTCACATTCCACTCGTAATAGACAGCTTTTTATTCATAAAATAACAACACTCAGGGGTCGTGATTTTATAGTAAGAGTAGCACGAATTTACAATTTACTATCAAGCCATATAAAATGTATTAAGTTATATTCTGATTGTTACAAAAGGCACATTCTACAACACTTTAAGACTTTCCAGTAAAATTTTGTTTTCAATTAAGTTGTGAACAACCATTATTACATAGCGATTATCTCATATTTCTAAAGTATATATCCATTAACTTCTAAATTAGTATTTTTTCATATTTTTTGTCTTTAGTAATCATATCATTAATCATATCATTTTAAAATCATGTTATATTTTTATAAATTTAATATTTAATTTTTATTAGGTTTTTTTGGTTTGATTTATATTATTGACAAGATTAAATCTAATATATGAATTGCATATTGTAATTAACATATAATTGGCCGGAAGATTTTGAATTACAAGCCAAATAAATAGAGAAATAAATAAAAAAATGTGAAATATGGAATATTTAGTTAATTAAGTTTTGATTATTCAATTGCCCGATTAATCAACTAATAGTTTTTACTCAAATATTGATAACTTGTAAATTTTCAAAACGATTTTGATAAACAGCAGCTTTTTCCGTTACGTTAAAGTACGATTCGTTGCATAACAATATTATTCCTATAGACAGTGCCTCAAACATAGTCATTGTCTGAGTAGGCATTGTATAGGAATTCAATTAATTTTGATTGATATAAGTATTGTAGAAATTTTTCCAATCGGAACCAAAATATATTCTAACTTTTGATTGAGTATTAACAACTCCTAAAGTCCCGGAGGAATGATGTGTTTCATAAGCTGGGACTAGTAAGAGCTGTCATATAAATACAAAATAAAAAAAATTGCCCGTCTTTCTAATCGATTCATATTCCTGATTCATATTCGAAACAACAACTCACTTCACACACTGATTTGTTTTTTCCCCCCCTGAGACGAAATTACATATCTAAATTTATTCCGTTTCTCTATTAAAACATAATGAAAAATATATTTTGATTCGAAAACCTGAAAATATAACTCAATGCAGCTTAGTTTCTTTGTCTAAATCAGAACTGAAGTCAAACGTAATTTGGTTTCTTGGCAGACAAAAAAGGCTTGGCTCCAAACACCGAAATTTCGAAATGTCTCAAATAATTAATTTTCTGAATTTACGAAGCCCAGACCCTCAGAAATTTTCACAGCTATTTAGAAATTTTGTTTGTCTTTTAGTTAAAAAATTTAAAATCACTTAGAATTAAAAGTTCTTGATAAAGTACAGAAGAATATACACCAAGTTAGATGTGAAGACAAGTGGATATTTACAAAATTGAAAATGTTTTTAATTATTTGATTGGAGTAACAGTCAATTCTGTAATGACCAACAGGGATGACGCATCTCGGACTTCGTGACAAGTACATTTTCAAATCTCTCTGTTGCTGAATGGATGCTGTTGGTACATCATCAGCTGTGTATTTATCTACTTGTAAGCAGATTTATTTTCTTCGGCATTTGAGTGTACTGTGTCCTGCCTTTAAAAAAGGCGATCCAAGTGTTTGTAAAAATTATCGGGGTATCAGTTTTTTACCCATTGCTTATAACGTCCTGTCGAGTGTGATCTGTGAAAGACTAAAGCCGATTCAAACTGGTAAATCTTTAGGCTTGGTAAATCAACAACTGACCAGATATTCACACTACGACAAATTCTAGAGAAGACCTAAGAAAAACAGATGGACACGTGGCATCTTTTCGTTGATTATAAAGCTGCCTTCGATAGCCCGATACGGCAAAAACTGTATGAGGAGTTTGGAATTTCTACGAAGCTTCTATGCCTTTGTAGGATGACGCTGATTGACACGAAGTTTTCAGTAAAGATAGGCAAAGATCTTAGGGAGTCTTTTTACACCAAACGAGGATTTTGGGCAGAGCGACAGTCTATCGTGCAACCTCTTCAACACACTGTTGGTGATGATTATGAGGAAAGCTGCACGGTTAATACCATCTTTAACAAAAGCCATATGTTGCTCGCATATGCAGATGACATAGACATCATTGGCAGAAAACTGCGAGATGTTACTGCGACCTTCTCAACCTTCAATGATAAAGCCCTCTTCGGACAAATAAAAGTCCGACTGTGGCAGACGTTGGTTGTCTTGCTATATGACGCAGAATCCTGGGTTATGACGCAAGCGGATGAATCGGTACTGGCAGTTATCCAGAGGAAAATACTCCGGAAAATATATGGGCCCATCGTCGTTAACGATCAGCGTCCCATGCACAATGAGCTGTATGAGCTATATGCCGACATCGATGTGGTCAAACGCATTAATATACGTTGGCTGGGTCATGTTGTGCGGGTTGACCCAAATGCTCCGGCACGGAAAGTTTTCGACAACGAACTCGATGGATGTTGCAGAAGATTGCGTCCGAAACTCCGTTGGAAGAACTAGGCTTTTAAAATACTATCGAAACTTGGCGTGACGAATTGGAGGAGAAGCGCAGAAGATCGAAGCCCTTGGAATTATTTTCTACGGGCGGCATATAATAAATAAGATATGTCTATTCCAGTCGCCACTGAAAAAGAAGAAGAAGCAGATTTTATATACGTAGAATAGATATCATACGAAAATGTCCAGTTATTGATTCAATAAACTTTTTTTTTTGTAACACCAACCAACAATGAGAATGAGGGATTGGTTGTCCTCACATGGATACTTTTCCCCTCATGACTATTTGACATGATTTCCATAATAGTTTTTAATTTTGTTTCGGGTATGTGAATGTATGAAGTAGAAATAATTCAATGTTAATTTTGATTCCATTGTCGGAATCTGATCCAATTTGTTTTGAATACTGGAAACTGAAACAAATCAAAATTATATTTGAAACTGATGTTGTTTCGGTGTCGGTCTTGATAACAACGTACCAAATGTATCAAACTTTGTATCAATTCCACTTAGGTGGTTTTTCCTCTTGACCTTGTGATGCAGAATGTAGAGTGCATACATATGCCGATGGTAATCGTTAGAAGTAGATGACGGGTATATTATTATTCATTAGTATCTGGCGGCTGAAACTTCAAAAAAAGGACGACATTGTCGGTCCAAGTACTCATTATCGGCCGACCTAATTCGCTGACTTATATTGCAAATCGTTGGATTTTTGTTTCATTTCATTCAAAATATGGTTTTTAACTTAACTTGATCTAAAAAAGAAATTAATCCTAGACTTTCTAACAAATGAAGGCTTCAACCCAATGGCCTACATAATGCTCATTTATGCTAGTAATTTAGTTTGTCCTCCTGACCGGCCTTGACGTGGCTCCCCGCCAAAGGATTCGCAGACTCATGGATTTGCCTTTTATCACATAAGGCTAAAATGATTTTTAATCGCAGCGTCTTTGCAACAACTCTGTGATTAAGGCCTATGTCTGTCTGTGTGGCCAAAGTACTTCAAACTATGAGTACTAAAGTAGGCATTTATGTGCATATGTCTATAACTGTCTTTTTTTCGATAAAAAGAATCTCGTAATCTCGACAATGAGAATTTTCGCTTTGAAAACATGAAAGTGTCCTTGATTTACCAGCATTTGTAGCAGCAGCAGCAGCAGTAGCAGCAATAGCAGCAAATGCTATTCATTCGCTGCGAAATTAATACGAACCATATGAAAACAAATCCAGCCTTCTACTACTTCAACACAATGCTTAAATGCAAAAGGATTGAATTGTGAGATTTGTGTATTCACATGAAATGAAACTACGACAGGGCGTCGGAGCAATCCATATATATTTTTATTATTTATTTTCATATAAACAGTTAAGCAGAGAACAAAAAGAAAACACAAATTGTGTACATAACTCATAAGGATATTGTGCACAAACACGCACACGTAAATACGTATATGTATTTATAAGAGTATGTATATGCATAGGAACACATAAACACTGACGCACATGAACTTGGCAATACATTTATTACAAAATTATCGTCATCGCCATCTTCATCATAAGCAGAATCTCCAGTAGCATCAGCATCAGCATCAGTCACCATCAGCGTCTACATCTTCATCATTTACAGCTGCAAACACGACGTTTATGGTTATAAATGATTTCTATCTGTTCTGTTGTAGCAGTGTCAACATTGAATCCCTTGATTCACTCTCTAAGGCTTTGAACTCAACGAGGGAAACGAGAAATCGAGACAGATATAGAAATAGATGATGTTCATGATTGCAACAACGAAAGATTAATGTTTTCATTTTATTCGTATTGTTGAGTTTATGAAAAGTTTTATGAGTAAAATATTTCTTTGTTGTTTCCTAACGTAAATAAATATGTGGTGGATGGTACCTATTCGTGTACTCTGCAAGATGTAACTTCCTGCAATCAGATCATTGTAGCCATAAAGAATTGGATAAAGTCAGTGCTTTGGAAATTGTCAATCCAGTGTCGTGTAGTTTAACTGGAAACATTCATTTTGCAATACTAAAATAATGATTTATTTACCTATCAAAATTCACTGCAATTTTTAGAGTAAGTGGTGAAAATACGCGTAATCACCAATTGTCATAGGAAAGAAGCAGTTTTTTATGGTGTGTCACATGTTCACATTTTCATGAAAGTCATTATAATAATAAAAAAGTAGTCATTTTGGTGTAATTTTCCATTTGACCAAAAAATTTTGTTTTTGGATCAGAGTTTTTAGACTGAAATTAGATCGCAAAACAGTGTTTCTGTCAAATGTGATTATGGGGCAGTCGAATGCAAACAGATTAATAGTACTTAAATGTAATTCCACCTAATAAAAGTTTGTTTAGATTTGGAAGCGAAAAGTGTTGTTTTTTTTTTTTGGAAATGATAAATATGCGTATATTGCGCTGTTTGAAGTAATGAAAATGTTATTCTTTTTGAATGACTTCTAGTTTTTTTTGCTGGGTTATTTATTTATTCATCATATGTTACTGCAATACAGAATACTGCCCAACACAGATGATGTAATTTGTGAAATTAGGGATTTTTTAATCCATCTGCCAAATAAGTTAAAAATTATTTGGAATCCTGGCCATTCGAATATAACAGGAAATGAAATAGCCGATAAAATCGCAATAATACCCCTTAAATCATCACTTAATGGACATATCCTAAAATAGAAAATCGGTAGGAAACTACTTCACCCTCAAAAGGACACAATCTTGGAATCAAAATAATGAATACACATGACAGAATACATTTCTGATCTGTCTGCTGAATGCTTTGTTATATCTCCATACATTTTTTCGAAAATGCCAAATCAAGTTATCTGGGTTATCAACAACTTTGTTTAATTTGTTTTTAGATTTAATACAAAACGTATTAAAACGAAAATGCAAAAGAAGGAAACATGTTTTCTATTCCGATCAACTTATGTGAGACAAACTCAATGAACGATTATTTAATATAACATTCAACTCTCAAAGCAAAATAGTGTTCTCCGAGAAAGTTCAAATAACAGGGTTCTATTTATCAAATTTTCACTATTTAACCAATCTCTTTCAAAAGTTGGAAAAGTCAAAGTCAACTTTTGTGTTGTAGAAAGTCGAAAAGTCGAATTTTGTTTCGACTTTAATTTTCGACGTTTTGATGCGCTTTTGTTGTCAAATCTGTCAACTTTAATTTGTTTTTTTTTTTTTTTGTAAGTTAAAAAAATTTTTTTTGCAGTATTGTCAACATAAAGAAACTGTAGCAATAAGTGTCCATAGCTGTAAGAAGCCATGTTTTAAAACTGAATTTTAGGTGGGAAGCTTCCGAGATTTTCATCAAACAACAACATTTCTGACCCAACCCTTCCAAAGACAGACTTAGGTGTCAATCTCTCTCTACTCAACTCAATTTAACTCACACAATGCTAAGTAAAGAAGCAAAATTACAATCTAATGAAATTTGCCTTTAGAAATTTTGGAGGAAACATTAATTTTCGGTAAACCGGTCAATTTGTATCCATTGTTATAATGGCAAAAAAATTGAAAAATTTTATATTTTTGATTAGAAATTTCTGAGCAACATTTTCAATTCAAAAAATCGATCAATTTGTATGGGATTTGTAAAGAGTTTATTTTTATTCTTGGATCTAACTTTATCCACTGCTGGATTTTGTAAATTTGGTTGAATTTAATGGAATTAAAAGAAAGATATAAAACTCTGAATATATGAGTTAAGTTGGTTATTTATATGAGAAGGTTCAGGTAAATCGTAGCGGGTCAACATATCAAGCGGTGCCTATCTTCATACTTCCCAGCGAAGACATAGCAAATAGATTATGTTTGAAAAATCAAAAATTGAAATTTGTAATCTCGTCAGAGTCGCATTGGAATTGTATTTTCGTGTCTCGTTTTCTCTATTCACATATCGCCCTAGTGCATTAAAAAGGCTGATTATAGTTCATTAATATACTCTTTTTTTTTGCAAGTCTTAAAACCGAATGTCCGTATGTTAAGAAAGTCGCTAAAGGGACTCTATCTGTCAGTGCTTCTGAAATATTGTTTTTTTCATACTTGAATAATAGCCAACCGGCTGCGAAGCTAGTTTTCATCTTAAAATTACCATTTATATTTTGGTGTTCAAAAATAATATTTTTAAATCTTCACGATCTTCTTCATTTTATTATTAATTAGTGTATTTCAGAATAGGTTTATTACAGGTTTAATAAAATTATAACCAAAAATTCCATTAAATCCATTAAATGTTTTACAAGATTGCCATTTTTACTGAACATTTTGCTTTTCTATAAAGCTTTTTTTGTAAATGATAAGCTAATTTACAAAAGAATTTGCAATTTTCGGGTTTTTTTCTATATAACTTCTAACAAAGAATTTTACCCTCATGCCAACAAAATGTACATCTATGCAATCTTAGCATTTATAAGCTTTAATTATTATCAAAATCATTAAAATATTCTTTTTTTTTATCAAAACAGTTGTTTGTTTACATAGTGATGAGAAAGAAATCGAAAAAATGAAACAGCTTTACATTATTTAATATTTACGAAGGCGGCCCCAAAACTAGCCAATCAGACGTATAGATGGCGCCAGTAGTTTGAAAAAAAAATGATTTTGATGATGTTGGAACAACCTTATAAAACACATGTTTTAAGTTTCAACGGCCAAGTTGTTCAGTATTTTTATGTGAGTCATCAAAAGTAAATGATCTCAGTGAATTTGTAAACATGAAAAAAATTAGTCACCGTTATGTAATTCAATATTTCCAACCAATATTTGGGGGTCCACGCTAGAAAATCCACAAAATGGTATTGGATGATTGTCGGATGAAAGTGCGTGAGCTAGCTCAAATTATAGTCATTTTGAAATGTGATATAGGAGTACATCGTGTATTGACCAAAGATTTGAAGATGGGGAAGCTGTGCGCAATTTGGGTGCCGCGCTTGCTTTCAATAGAGCAAAAACAGCGTCGTGAAGATATTTCATTAGAGTGTTTGGCTATGTTTCACCGCAATAAAGCCGAATTTATGTGTATGAGGCATGGCTCCACAACTTCACACCTGAGACCTGAGAAAGGAACAGTCAAAGCAAAGGACTGGAATGCCAGAATCGGGAATCGTGCCCAAAGAAGGCGAAGACGGTCCCATATGCAGGCATGGCCTTGGTGTCTGTTTTTGTGGGATACTCATGGGATTATGTTTATTGATTATCTTCAGAAAGGAAAAACCATCAACGGTGAATATTATGCTAATTTATTTCTGCGTTTAGGTGTTGAAATTGTGGAAAAAGGCCGCAAGTGGCGGAAAAGGAAGTGTTGCTTCATCAAGACAATGCTGCAGTTTACATATCCACTATTGCGATATCCGAAATTAATGAATTAAAGTTCGAATTGCTTCATCACGCAACTTATTCGCCATTTGTAGCTCCCTCGAACTATTCTATATTTTCAACTATATTTCAACGCAACTTATTCGCCATTTGTAGCTCCCTCGAACTATTCTATTTTTCTCAGAAATTTTCACACCTACTTAAAAATTTTGTTTCTATGAATGGAAAAATTTCGAATGAAATACAGCAAAAAAAAAAAAAAAAAGAAAAAAACAAAAAACGTTTCATTAAAACCAAAATTGTTTGTAATTTCGTTCTGTATATATATATAGAACAGAAACACAATATAGTATTCATTCAGTTGCCAGAATCAGAATAAAATCATTGTATATTTTAGATTTGCATTCCAGAAGCTGAAACATATCAAAACTAAATTCGAATTGAATTTTGTTGCAGCGATTTATATTCCAGAAACTGAAACAGATCAAAACTATTTTCGAATTTATATTTTTTTTCCATAACATGATTCAATCAATTCGTTTGTCAAGCAGATGGATAGCTATTTGTGTTCGTCTTTGCAAAAACGAATATGTTTTTATTTTGAAGAGCATTCATTTTTATTGAATATTCTTACCATACAATTGCTATCTTTATGTAGACAAACGCTGCTAACAATGTCTTTGTCCATGAATGTTTCATTCGAAATTGACAGGCTGTCAATTCCGTTTCGGTGACTGGACATTTCGAAAAGATCCATAACGTGTCTTAAACCAATATACTATATTATGTCATTGGTCTAATGCATAACCGTTTCGTAATAAGTTTTACATTCCAAAAACGAATGTTAGTACAGAGATATGAGTTATATTTTGGAATTTTTCATAACTATAAAATGTCCTCTGCGAAACCTTTATTAAATTTCGGGATACAGTCTCATTTCTGTCACTGAATTTCGGCTTTGAGCTAGAAAGGATTGAGACTGTTAAGTAGCCACAACGATATATATCAAATCACATTTACTGGTTCCACGCTTGGCAACAAGAAGGCGACCCCTTTTGCCTCTGGCATGGAGGGGGTCATTTATTCGTTGTCGTTGGTTAAACATAATGCAAAGTAATAAAAATAACCTTATAATAAATGCATGATGGTGTGTTAAGTGCCCATCATCAACTTACACACAAAATTGGCTGCAGCTATGTAGTTGTTTGGGGGTGTATATGTGTTTATATGTGGGTGTTGTGTGTTGGTGTGTGTGTGTGTGTGAACAGCAGGCACTGGGTGCGATCGTGTTAAGGTGTGCAAGTTTTAGTAGTTACATGAAATTTATGTATGTAAATTGCGGTGTATTTATGCCTCCTAGTGGGTTTATACTGTACATATATTTATTTATTTATTTATTCATAATTCAAAAGCAAGTCTCACCGTTACACTCACTAGCAGTGTTTAAATTACAATCATTCAGGGAAATGAGTTCATAAAACAGAAATGTATGTGTGTGGTGTGTTTGTGTAAGCGTGTTTAAGTGAAAGTGTAAGTGTATCCGAGTAGACGACCATGTAAGGGAGTGAAAGCTGATTAACTCTTTATTCCACTTCCGATTCCAAACCGAAATGGTTTGCAAATTCATTTGAATTTTATATGTATTTGTCATACAAATTAGCGGCAAAATTTCGATGAACACAAAAATTAACAAATAAAACAAACTGCGCTACAAGGCAGCGAAATCAACATATAAATCAACACACAAAATAAATAATATGAAAATTATTTATTAAAGTGATTACTTCAACCACAATACTTCATAACTCAAAAGGTATTAACAGGATTGTAAGGCGGGCGGGTTGGACATGGGGCAGGATTTAAAAACTATGTGAACTAATCGTCAACAATTTCTTCTTTTTCGTTCATTTCTCTACAAGAAATCGATGTTAAATTACGAGTATAAGGAAGGAGATACGAGTATTTTTTTCTGTTTTATATAGCAGTTAGTAGTAGTAGTAGTAGTTGTTGTTTTTTGTAGTTGTGAAAATGTAGAGTTGTAGTATAAATGTTAGTAACTGAGAGAAAGAGAGAGAGAGTAAGTAGTAAGTGAATGACTTTGGTTTTAATTTGTTTCCTTTGGCCAACTCAAGAGAAACACAAAACGATGAAATGATGCATTTCTTCCTTCTGCTCATTCAGTTCTAGTTTTATGTGAAACACAAACGAAAATGTTACTTGGCTTGTTGTGATGATTCCAAAGTAATGAGAAACTAAAAGGAAATCACAACCAAGGAAACCTAAGGAATTCATAAATATTTTATGCAAATAGTTTAAAGAATTCTTTTGTTATTCATCATCAAACAAGAACAAAAAAAAAAAAACAAATTATTGGAAATAAAACGAAAATTAAAATCAAGAACTATTTATATGATAACAAAGATGAAATTTTTTTTACTAATTTGTGTAAAGGTTGTTTTTTGTTGTATGATTTTCTTTTTCATTTGTTTACTTTTCTGTCGTAGTTTTTATTCTGTTTCAGCTTAAACTAAATGTGTTCTTAACTTTCTTTTGTGTTTTTTTTTTTAAGATTTTTTTTTATGTTTATGAGAGAGAATTATAAAGCAAATAGTTGTATAGAAAGCGTAGGAGAAACTGTAAAAATAATTACCTGTTTTTGGGCCATAGCCTGCATTTGTTGGAACATTTGACGTTCTTCCTCTTTGCCTACTTGTTCGTCACAAGAAAGCGATGAGAGAAAAAATGTAAAAGAAACGGAAGAGGTAAAAAATGAGATACATTACACAATTAAATCCTGACAAAACGTGAACAAAACTAAGATATGTAATAAATTAATGTAACAAAAAGGACTAATTTGTCCTGTTTAGTATTCAGTATATAAAATAGGCGCACAACAATACACCAACTGCTATATAGCTGTTTTCATTGAGAACAGGATACAGTCGCTAAACGAAGGCGGTCTTAACTAGGCAGGGAACAATTGTTCGATATAGAAATTGGCATAATACAGGCGACATACAAAATCGAAAAGAAAACGTTCACAAAAATGGCACCATTTAGTGAATACGTGTACAAAAAGTTGTCTC
>JAHXMU010000387.1:463422-497130 GCA_019455685.1 Philornis downsi
AAGTTGTCTCACGAAAACTTTTCTAAACGAAAAGTTGTCTCACGAAAACTTTTCTAAACGAAAAGTTGTCTCACGAAAACTTTTCTAAACGAAAAGTTGTCTCACGAAAACTTTTCTAAACGAAAAGTTGTCTCACGAAAACTTTTCTAAACGAAAAGTTGTCTCACGAAACTTTTCTAAACGAAAAGTTGTCTCACGAAAACTTTTCTAAACGAAAAGTTGTCTCACGAAAACTTTTCTAAACGAAAAGTTGTCTCACGAAAACTTTTCTAAACGAAAAGTTGTCCTACGAAAACTTTTCTAAACGAAAAGTTGTCTCACGAGGACTTTCTTTTTCTTGATTGAAGACAATTTTACGAGAAATTCTCCTCTTTTTCGAAATCTTCGTACTGAAAACTTCGTTGCTTCCATTCTGGAAAACTTTTCTTGCGAAAATTATTCTATAAGAAAGTGAAGTGAATCTTACGTAAGGAAATTTGTCCAACAAAAATTTTAATTACTGCAAAACTTTTCTAATAGAATACATATAGATAGAAGCCATTTTATGTAGAAAAGTTCTCTTTTACATTTTTGCTTGGAAAAGTTGCTGCCATTTGGTAAAAATTTTGTCAGTCAGTATTTGTAAAATTTAAATCTTGGAAAAATTTTTTCGTTGGTGAAATACCAAATAAAGATGCTCCCAGCGATATTGGTTATAAAATGGTGCCTGCAACTTTTCAGACTACTTCAACGATGCAAAGCGTTTATGAGGCTCCTCCTAGTGTAGACATATTGTCACCAGTTTATTCTTTGTACCAAAATGTTGTCATCATTATGTAGTTAACATTTTGATGTTGTTAAAAAGTTGTTTTTGAAGAAGATTTTGAAAAGTCGTAGGTTTCACCCCTACTAGTAGGACACAAATAAGCACTTGAGGAAAAACATAAATAACACAGCGTGTTAGTAGCTAGCTTTTATTTGAAATTGTTCAATTTGACACATCCATTTCTCATTCCAATAAACTTGATCATCATCATTACCCACCTAGTGTGTTTTGATTTAACGCACATTATTTCGGATGTTGTAATAATTATTTTCAGATGTTTTTTTGTTTGCTTTTTACTTTGTTTTTTGTATTCGTACAAAAGTTATGTAAACAATATTGTTAACCTCTCTATATATGAATCTCTATTTTCATATCTAATACTTCAAGCTCAAACAAAAAGTTAGCAAAAAGAAAAAAGTATGGGAAAAAAACAACTTAGAAAATGGCAACAGATTACTGAAGAACGCCAAGAAACTGCAGTTGGCACTTACCCATTCCTTTGGCCTGCAGCATTTCCAATAATTTCTTAATACTTTCATCACGTGCAATCAACGTCTGCTTTTGCGTTTCCACTCGACACTCCAGGTCTTTGATTGTTTCTCGTAAAATGCTAATTTCACGCTGCAAATGATCGTTCTCCGCATAGACCGCCTCGATCTGTTGCTGCATCTCGATGTTGGGTTGACGCATGCGAGCACGTAGCTCTTCCTCTAATTGACGCACCAGCATGGCTTGTTTCTAAATCAGCCACGAGATGGCCACAAGCAAATGGGAGGGAGGCAAGCAGATAAATACAACAATTTTAGTTCATTAGTTAGAACATAACGATGTGAGAGAACGCGTTGAAGATACGACATGAATGGGGCAGTAGGATCAAATTAAAAAAAATGGTGATGTGCAAGAGTACACTTATATTAAATAGGTTATACACTGAGAGAAAAAATTATCTAGCAAATTAAACATTGAGATTAATTAATTAATGTGATTTAATTTTGTGACCTGGCCTTTATGTTCTGCACACAATGTTACAAAATGTTATATTCATCTCCTCTCTATTCTTCTCCTCTTTAATTTTTCATTACATTACATTTATCATAATTCCTCGCATGGACTACTAATTATAATAAAAAAAAATTAATACTTAAGTATAATAAAATAAGATTGTACTAGAGTCCCCAATATAGGGCGTTGTATAAGTTAAATAACTTAAGAACTATTGTTTATTTTAGTATGTATAAAATATGATGAACATAAATAAATTAAAAAAAAAAAAGAAAAATGTTATATTCATTTTTTTCTTTTATCAGATAACGAAAAGTGGCATTCTGTATTTTATATAGAGCAGTAATGGCGGACTAACTCTACATTTCCAGCGAAATATTAGACTGTCACGTACAGCTCTAACGCTATTAATACACAAATTTCTACATACAGACAACATATTTTAGTTTTATACTGTAATCTTCTATGGAAAAGTAATTTTTACGCTGACATTTTTAATGCAAATGACCTGCCTGTGACTGACCTAACACTTAATCGAATTGAAATATTTTTCTTCACCAAAATAGTTGATAACCAATGCCAACTATTAGATATTTTTCTATAAAATCATACAACTTAGTATTTCTTATTTATTGCAAAATTCACACAAAGCCAAATGGTAATATAATAGTTCCTCCTACTGCATGGCAGGTGGTTACGCCTTATTGAAACCTCAAGTAGTTGAAATCAACATCCACACCTTTCGCTTTAAACACAAAACAACAAATGCTGCCTCCAATTCAAAGTTCGCACCGAACAGAAATACGTTCGGGATGCATTCACCCTTAACAGTAAGTGTAGCATTGTCTTGTTAATAAACCTGAACTGTCACCTGTCACGCAGCCTTGTCTTCTACAACAAATAGCGAACAAACTAAAATTTGAGTAAATTTGTGGTCACTCTATATAATTGAAATATTGATTTGTTTAAAGAATTGTTAAAAAAATTTAAAACAGATATTGAACTGGGATCATGCTCATGTTGTTTTAGAAAAACTTTATCAACAATTAAAAATGAACATCGAAATTTAGTCTGTGAAAAAAATGAAAAATTCCCTGAAAAAGTTTGTTTGCTTGTTGTCAATTATTTTCGGTAGGAAGAATGTATGTATGTTGATATCATTTCGTGACATCGAGAAACTGGAATTTTGCAAATTTTTACCGAAAAAAAATTAAATTTTGCATTATTTCTGCATCTTAAATTTATTTTGATAAAAGTTAGGTTTTCATTTTTTTCCCCATTAAAAGAAAGGTAGTAGGAAAAAGAATCTCTGTCAAAATTTTTTTTAATAGAAAAAGTGCCTATGCAGGCATTTGTTTTCCATAAAACATTTTTTTTTTATAAAAGAAACTTTTCTGTAGAAAAACTATAATAAACAAACTTTTTCTATAGAAAACGTAAAAAAATATAAGAAAATAACGTTTAGTACAGGCTTTTCTGAAAAAGCTAAGAAAAACTGTTGACGAAACTAATTATATACACATAATTTTGGGTTGGCCAATATATATTTTGGTTATTTTGGCCAACTTACAATTATGATTTTTTTTCATGTAGAGAAATGTGCTAGAAAACGGTAGATTTGTTAATAAGTTTTTTCTATAAAAAAAAAGTCCTTTACAATCATTTTTTTCAAAAAAAATTTTTTTAGAAAAAAAAACTGTCTCTATAGAAAAAAAGTATAAAAAAATTTAAGAAAAACTGACTATGGAATTGAAATCTTTTCCTATAGCGTTTCGTACAGAGAAATTTGTTTCGACTGGAACTTTTTTTTTTGAAAAAATGCATTTTTTTACAGAAAAAAATTTGACGGCAAAGTTATTTTTTTGATGTAGAAATAATTCCCGGCACTTGAAAAAGCTAATTTTTCTTATAGTAAAAACTGGTGGCTAAGCTAATTATTTACAGGAAATTATGGAACGTTCTAAATATATTTTGCTAAATGTTAGCTATTCATTGCTTTTCTTCCGTTGAGAAAAATGTACTAGAAAAAAGTAACCCTGTCAAAGGTTTTTTTCTATAGAAAAAGTGCGCCTGCAGGCTATTGTTTTCCACAAAAAATTTTTTTAGAAAGAAAAATTATTTTTCTAAAATACGAAATATAAAAAAAGTTGATGCCGAAAAACCTATTTTTCTTATAGAAAAAAAAAAACTGCTGGCAAAGTTAATTTGTCACCCCTTAACATAAAAAATGCAAGCAGAGCTAATTTCTTCAATGGATTTTTTTTCTAAATTCTATAAAAGAACAACAACAATCACTTTTTCAACAGAACTTAAAGTTTGTGAAGGAAAAAAATTGCGTTGCCAAATCAAGTAGCGTTCACATCAATTAATTTCCCAAAGAAAAATAATGTTTTTTCTATAGAAAATAGAAGTTTTGTCAGCAGTTTTCTTTGTCAGAAATTATTAAACAGAAAAGAAAAAAGTGGCTTTGCAGGAATTTTTTCATATGGGAACAAAGTAGCTTTGTTCGCAGTTTCTTTCATAAGGAAGAGTTGAGTTTGTTAGCAATTTTTTATATAGATTAAAGTGCTGGAAATAAAAAAATAACTAAAATAAAATAAAACAAATAGAGAAAAAAAAGTTGTCAGCAAATTTTTTTTCTATACGAGAAACTTTCTATAACTTTTCTCTATCGTAATTTTTTCCTGTGGAAACGATTTTTAGTTTTCAATGGAAAAAGTTTGTTTTACATGCATTTTTTCTATAAGAAAAAGCTGCTTTACTGATAATTCTTCCTATAAATAAAACATTGCTTTGTCAGCAATATTTTCATGGAAAATTTTGTTTCGTCTCTGCGTAGATAAAAGTTGTTTTATCGGGAATTTTATTTGTAGAAAAGAGTTTCATTGTTTTCTATGGCAGAAAGTTTCTTTTTTAGCATTTCCATTCTATAGCGTAAAAATTTTTCTTCAATTAATTGTTTAGAACAACGAAAGAGGAACGTGGCTGACTGCAAATGTTATCTATTATATGAAAAGTGACGAATTGTCTTATGGTTTATAAACAGAAATAAATTGTTTATCAATTTTTTGATTCGAAATATAATTATATTTTTAATTGTGTATAATATATAACTATATTATAAATTAATTATATAATGTTCAATAAGCAAAAGTTACCGGACAATATTTTCTTGGCGAGCGATTTTATGTACTTTTCACTCCAAAACTTTGCCCTGTACAATAAATATTTACTGCCAGATTTTCACAGTTAAATAGGTACAGCATAATCAATTTAATCAATTTAATTTATACATACGAGTACATCACACTTCTGTCGATTAAGTTACCTGTTGATTAACTTGTATCAGTATGCCCATAACCTGCGTAATTAATTTGCCTGTGACTGATTTTATATGGAGAGGCAGTCATCTCTCCTTCTCCTTATGAATGTCAATCTATGTACATAATCTTAAGCAATTGCTTTAAAAATTTCCGCTTACTATCAGTCTCTTATAATTGCTAATACTAAAGAACATTTTTCTCTGAGTGCACAATCGCATCATTCATAAAACCGATTTGAATACAAATTAATTATATGTGAAAAGCACAAAAACCGGCCAAATCCATGAAGTACGAAATGGGAATATGTTGTATTTGTAAACATTTGATTTAGAACTCACTTGATTTTCCGTGCTTAACAGTTTCAGCTGATCATTGATCAAACTATATTTGGCGCTTTCCTCCTTACGCAGTGCTCGCTCTTTCTTCAGTTCGGGCGACCAGAAAGTCTTTATGCTGTGCATGGAACTACCCAGTTTTTGATTTGTCAACTCAAGCTCACGTTTCAGCGTAGCCAGTTCTCGCTGAAGGTCTGTGTTTTGGTGTTGCAAATCGCCCAAATATGCCCGATCCGTGGTGGGCATGCCCGTATTAAAACCTGCAATGAAAGTATTGAACCGACAATCGCGTCACATTTTCATATATCAAATGGTGATGAAATATGGAAAATTATGCAATCTCTTGGAAATTTCAATTGTTATCTTGCTCACCTAAAGGATTAGGACTTTGCCTAGCAGATCTCCCATACAGTTCATCTTCCAGATATAAACCTCTCTCCAGCGATCGATCCCGTGAACGATCTCGGGGTTCTCGTATGGGTATAAATTCACGATCATGATGATCTACTAGGCCTCCTCTGTCCAAGGACTGATAACGGGGGGCTCCTTATCAGGGGACACACAAGACAAAAACAAAAGTTTGCCACATTATTATTATTAATTATATTTTGTAAAAAATAGCTTTTTAATTTTGCTATTCATATGTAATTACTTGGATAATCCAGACCATGTGACATTACGGGCCTACTCGCACTCCGACTTCGATGATGTCCCGCCCCCGCGGGACTTGTTGGCTCATCCATGTCTCTGTAGTATGGACTGCCCATTGCTGAAATTCACACAATTATGATGATGATATCATGAGGATGATGACAGGGGTTGTGGGGGAGTGGGTTTTGTTGATTTTGGGTTTGAGGGGTGAAGTTGGGTTAGTTTTGAATTTAAAACAAAAACATAAAATCAGTGCAGGGGGATCTCGTTTTTGTTTGTCTGGAATTGCTATTGTAGCGTTTTAAAATCTGAATGCTTTCAAATAGTAAACCAAATCTAGAGACAGAGAGAGAGAGAGAAAGAGAGAGAGAGAGAAAAAAAGTGGAAAACCAACAGAAAATTCAACCAAAAAGTGAAAGGAAAATGGAAATAAAACACTGGAATTCGAGAATTGAAAACGTGAATGAAACTAGAAGAACCGTATAAAACCAAAAAAAAAAAAACCAAAGGACGCATATGTATATAAAGGAGTATTTGACTGTCATCAATGTGTTGTTAGTATACGAGTGGCTATTGTGGTTGCAATCTGACTTTATGATACTATTTGTGAAGGCAATTGGTAGTGGTGTTGGTGGTGATGGTGCAGTGGTAACGGTGGTTTGATCAGTATGGAGAGTTAAAGCTAATTTGCCTTGAATCCTGGTTAGCCTTTTTTATTTTGTGGACATGATATTTATTTAATTTGTGTTGCGCTATTGAAGCAGAATTGTTTAATAGGGATGAGCTTATGTGTTGCCTCATCTTTATATGGATTGGATCCTTAGATTACACAGACAATGGATTTTTTTTTTCTCAGGAATGGTTACGAGAATGTTTCTATTTTTTGCGAGAGTACATTTAGTTCCTTATCATTTGAAATTTTTGCACCCAGAGTATGCTTCTATGGTCTATTTAGGTACAAAAGATGCTCCACATCATGTTATATATAAAAGAATAAAATGCTATTCAAACTACGACAGTCTATTTTTCAATGTTGCTCCTTGAAATCCTGATCAAATTGCTTGTTTTTTTATCTAAATGTTAAGAGAACCCTCAGAAATTTCACACCAGTATTCTACATATTTCATTAGATATTAGTTATTGTTTACATATTATTTGGAGATACAAAGGGGAACTTTAGTATCAATGGTGAATGCATTCGATAAATGTAACGCTCACATCGCCGTCATTTAAGAGAAGCTATTGCCAAGCTAGTGATGGACGGTTTAGTTAACTCACGCGACTATGGTTTGCATGATTGCGGTTTCAATCCCACATGAAGCCCCCAATCACTATTTGCTTGTTTGTGGCGAACACTTTGGTGGTAGTAGGAAAATCGACAAGTTTGCTAAATGCTTCTCGAATTGTGACGTTCAAAATCACCTTTAAACCATAAGTCCCGTTGAGTGGGTCTAAAAATAAAATTCGTGTAAGATCACTAAATGTGAGAAGCTCCCCCATATCTCTTTCATGGGGTGCGGGAGAAGTTACTTTTTGTATGTTTTTTTTTTTTTCTATTATCTATGCTACGATGCAGTCGAAGTAAAAACTGCAAGAGACTTATGCACCTCGCCTCCTGTTTTAATCCTTTAAGCAGCCGAGGGGTCATCGTCCACAGCAGAGCATATTTTTTTTTTATCGATACGCCGATTTGAAACACACAATTATTACCTTGTCTACGGCATTAATGTGGAAGATTTTAATGCAAAAAGTATAAAGTGAAGTTATTGTTGGGCCAACAGCTAGAAAATTCAGTTTACAAAAGAAAACTTCCAATAATGACGAGAACAATATCTTAAGTGAGACCAGATTTCATCATGAAAGTATCCATACGGCAATTTAAATATCCCCTGAGCGAAACTTTATAAACCAGATTGACCACAGTGTGATTAATCATAGGTGAAAGTTGGTAAGAGTTAACATATGCATGACATTGAGCGGGGAGAAGAACGTATTCACAAAACAGAAAAAAGTAGAACATTGCAAAGCTGCACACCCTCGAGATAGTTACTCCACAAATCTTTTTCAATTTTACTATGGCACAAAGACCCTAATCTCAGCATCCTTGACAGACAGTGGCCACAACAAGTACGGTATTTGGATAAGCCACGATGAAGAAGTATAGAAGTAGAAGTAAGAGGGGAAGGATGCTGCATATTCAGTAAGAAGGAGTCTTTTGTAATAAAGAAAAAGTTGTTGAAAATGCGGGAGAGCGATATTGTAGAAAGGCGCACTCAAGTATTCTGCCGCCCTCCTTCCTGAAAGGGCATTGTCAGAAATCAGGACGCGATTATGTAGACTGTGTTGCAAGTATGAAGAAAACACATTTACTATTTCCGATTATAGCACATGTGAGGAAATCACACCAGTCATTGGTAATGACCACTTACCACTTACATGATAACTTTTCGATAGCATTGCGATGTCGTTTTATGTGCTGAATTACATCAAAGGGGAAAGGCTGACATTTAAGGTCGCATTTGGCCAATACTGCTGGAGGCTGCATAAAATATTAATAAGCCATTTTGACATGCAGACCTCAAAACGCCACAAAAGACCATCAAATTTTAAGTTCAATCTTGTCATAACTGCAAATCCCCCTGTTAAATCTGTATTCTTTGTGTTTTTTTTAATAATGGGATGACATTTGCTTTCAACTGATTTTAAGGCGACAGTCAGTACCCTGCCCTACATCTCAGAGAGCTTCAAATAGACCCACATACTTAAGATTGATTCAGTCTAAATGGGGGGGTTGTTCCAGTCGGACCGGTCTGTTATTTACGAGCCGATACATGGTCATGTTTGTGGTGATTTTGTGACGACTTGGTAAAAACTGAAAACGCTCTCACAACTCAAACGCAAAGACAACAAATTGGTAATAATAACGGACATCAAACGACAATAATGATGGTGGTAGTGGTGGTGGTGGGGATGATAATGATGATAATAATGATGGTGGTGGTGGTCATTATTTACTAACCATAATTGCAATCCAGTTTGAGGCTTTTTTAATGCTAACTTGTCAAATGTGAGAAACGGTAGCGATGCAAAAGACAACAGCAGCAATGGCGGCGGCAACGGCGACAATATAGGGGATGATAACGACGACAACAACGTTGATCGAGGAGGAGAGAGGAACACTGTCGAGCAGATGAAGTCTATAATTATCACAACCCCCTAAAAGAGGTTAGCTGGGGATTGTCACAATTGGGACAACAACTAGGACTATTTAAGGAGCTGCTGCTGCTGCTGTTGCTGCTGATGATGCGAAGGCTGTATTTTACTATAATGATGGCAATGAGGACGGTGATGATTACGACAGACTGATGGTGACTCTGGTCTCAGCTGTTTGTGAGGTCGTCGTGGGCTGCCTTTACAAAGTCACTACGGCTACAAATTGTTTAAGGATTCAAGGCAGTTTTGGTATATTTCGCAAAATTACAATAGGTGTGTTAAGGATCACAATAATCACAATGACGATAATGATGATGATGTTGTCGGGGTGATGATAATTATGTTGTTTGTTTGTACAATCCATGTCCATGTTGCATGGATGATGAGGGTTGTTAGTGAGGAGTATGATGAAAATAATCATTTTTGTATATGTGATGTTGTTGTTTATGGGGTGTCGGGGGATGTCGAATGGTTGGTGTTAGATTTCGTGATGTTACAACGTTCAGGTTTAGTGTTGTTATTTTAAGGTGTCATAAATATTCCAAGGTGTTATCGTTTTTTTTTTTTTTGTTATTTTGCAGGGAATTTTGTATAATTGTTAACATTAGGCATGTTATTGCAGGGTTTTGTTGTTGTTGGTGGTTTTTGTTCCCAAAAAAAAAAAAAACAAATTGAGATTAAATGAAATGAAATTTCAACACAAACATTGGAAGTGAAAATTAAAATGTAAATTCAGGATAATGACAACGAACGAAAGTAACGCAAGTATTTGAAAAAGAAAAACGAATACGATACGAGAATAAGCAACAGAAAGTATGTTTTGTCATGCGCATGCGTGATGTAAGATAATAAAATTAGTTTTAGGATAAATGATGACTTTTTTTTTGTTTTGTTAAAAATTGCACTCTTAAACTTAAAAACCAAAGAGGATACTATAAAACCAAAATATGTATATAAAACAAAACAACGACACAACTAAAACTCTAACTTTATTATATCGTTAAATTAATTCAACAATTAAGCATACATGTATTTTTATTGTCAATAGTTTACTATCCGACTTGTTGCCGTGCACTCTTTGAAGCAGATTTTCTTTTGTGTTCTGTCACACAAATTTGTGTTTTATACCAATTCCATAAATTTTGTTTCCCGTTTTGCACTTTCTTGTTAGTTTAACATTTTATTGATTGCAGGTTTACTTGTGAGATCTTAACTACGTTTTTAATTAATTAGATTATCTCTGTTTTATTTTCAATCAAATGATAAAAAGTTTGGTTGGTTGGTTTCCGGGGATTTGCCAGACTTTAAATTCTATAGTGCTTTCTGTTTCTGCGTCTTTTCAAGTACCTGTCTCATTTCTAATTGCAATAAGCTTTTAATTATAATTAAGTTAAAAGTGATTTATCCATAAACAAAACCCTTAGAGACAACTAATTTGTTTAACACACAACTATGAAACAGAACATTTTCGTGGCGAAATTCGCGGAAATCGCTTTTTATGATGATAATAATAATGATAATATTCATAATAAACGATAATGAGAGTTCAAGTACAAAAATTATTACATGCGCAACTAAGCTCCGCTGTTGGCCAATAGATGGCGTCAGCTGTAAGTGCTAGTCGATTTTGCCATAACCTAAACGTCATGAGCCAAGCTTAGGCATATAGTAAACAAACCACTTCGACACAATAGTGATTTTCTTTTGACGTCATATTTTTTGATTGTGTGAATATGTTTGATTGTATGCCAAATCATCGTCATATGCGGGAAGTATTGATTTTCCTCAATCGAAGAAAACGGCGACTGCAGCTCATCGAGAGCTTCAAAACGTTTACGGAGATGCTGATTTAAGTGAAACAACGTGTCGAGATTGGTTCCATCGCTTTGAAGACGGTGATTTTGATTTTAGCGACTGTTCGCGTGAAGGAAGACGAAAAATCTTCGAAGACACTGAATTGATGGCATTGCTTGACGTAGATCCATATAAAACGCAGGTAAAGTTCCCTTCAGCATTAGAAGTTACTCGCCATGCCATTTCCAAGGGATTGCATGCGTTGAGAATGATTCAAAAACAAGTTACTTGGATTCCTTATGAGTTGAAGCCAAGGGACGTTGAGCGTCGTTGTTTCGCCTGTGAATAACTGCTGCAGCGACGAGAACGTAACGTGTAACGAAAATTTGATTCATTACATCAATCCAAAGAAAAGAAAGTTATGTGGGCTTCCCGGTCATGCTTCTACGTCGTCACCTCGGCCGAAAATTCACGCTGCGAAGGTTATGCTCTGTATTTAATGGGACCAGGTCGGTGTTATTTACTACGAGCTGTTGAAACCAAGCGAAACCATCACTGGGGATTGGTATTGACGTCTGTTAATGCGATTGAGCCGAGTATTGCGCGTAAAACGCATGACAGCATGACAACACTCGGCCTTACGTGGCCAGTCCCAGAAACGCTGAAATCGGAAGTCTTACCCCATCCGCCATACTCTCCAGATATTGCGCCGTCCGAATATCACTAGTTTCGTTCAGTGGCACACCGTCTGGCTGATCAGCAGTTCCCCTCATATGATGACATCAAGGAATGGCTAGATTCGTGGATATGCTCAAAAGATGAACAGTTTTACCGTGACCGAATTCGAGCTTTGACAGAAAGATGGGGAAAAGTAGCATCTAGTGGTGGGTAATACTTTCAATCAATCATTTGTAAATATGTATTCATAATAAAGTTCCATTTTTATAAAAAAAAACGGCGAGAACTTAGTTGAGCACCTAATATGAAGTTCTAGTTATACTCAAGAACGCCAAAGGAAACATTATTCAATTATTTAGCGTGACGTAAATCTAAAATTATTCAATGAACTCTAGAAACCGATGTCTTGTGATGATATATTGTTTCATTTGATTCATTTTCTATTTGCTGAAGAGAATGTTAACAGAAATGTTCGCACAGCAACAGTGTCGTTGCTGTTTGTTGTTAAAAATATTCGAATACAGCAAAGTCAAACCACTTTAATTGAATAATTTTAAAGAAATTATGATTCGAGAAAGCGGCTTTAATGGACAATAAGTTTTTTTCCTAACGAAAACGGAGCATTCAATCGTAACTCGTGGCTATGGTCGTCGTGGTGTCTTTAACATAATGCCAATAATTATTTCAAAATCGTCAAAATCATCAAATATCGATAATAATCAAATTACGCAGATTTTACCTCAAAAAAAAAAAAAAAAAAAAGAAGTAAATAAATAAATAAATGAAAACAAATAAACTCACTGAATGAGAGAAACCCTTCCATGTCTCATTCATGTGATGATGTTTACCTTAAAAATACAAAACCACGGCATTGAAAATTTCTTTGATAGTGTGCAGGAAAATGTACGAGTACAACAAATTAGCTGTGAGGTCCAGAAGACATTTCCAAATTGTTAAATAAATATCCTCGAAAAAGTTTCGGCAATTTGACCAAATAGTCAAGAGGAAAAGAGGAAAGGAATTTGTGGGGGAAAGAAATCTTTCGTTCTCAGTGTTGGTTGGTGTAATGGGAATATTCAATCAATAAAATATAAAAATCAATCAAAAACTGGAAATTTTCGGATGAAATCTATTCTACATATGCAAAATCTGCTTATAACAAGATAAATGTGTAATTGATGGTGTACCAACAGCATCGATTTAGTCACAAGGGGATTGAAGATGGAGAAGTCTGCTCTTTCGTTTACGAGTAGCAGATTTAAAACGAGGCCGCACGAGCTGCCAAGACGAACACCGTAGTGGTCGAGCAATGGAGGTGTCCACACCAGATACGGTTAGGAAAATCCGCAAAATGGTATTGGATGATCGTCGGCTGATTGTACTTGAGTTAGCTGAAATGATAAGTGCTACACTTCATGTATTAACCGAAGATTTATAGACGAGAAAGCTGTGCGCAAGATGGGTGCCGTGCTTGCTTTTAATAGAGCAAAAGCAGCGTTGTGAAGATGTTTCAGTGAAGTTTGGTTAGTTTGGTTATGTTTCACCGCAATAAAGCCGAATTTTTGCGTGGATTTATAACCATGGATGAGACATGGGTGGTGGACACCTGGGACAAAGAAACAGTCAAAGCAGTGGACTGGAATGGGAGAATCGAGAATCGTGTCCAAGGAAGGCGAAAACGGTTCCCTCTGCAAGCAGGGATGCGCATGGAATTATTTTTATTGATTGTTTTCAGCGAATATTATTCTAACCTACTTAATAGTTTAGGTGATGAAATTGAAATGAATTGAAAAAAGGCATTTGGCGAAAAAGGTGGTGTTATTTTATCAAGACGCAATCACTATGGCGGTGGCCAATATTAATGAATGAAAGTCCAAATTTCTTCATCGCGCACGCATCCCTCGGACTATTTTCTATTTCCGAACTTGAAAAAATAGGTCGGTGGTAAAAGATTTGTCAACAATGAAAAGGTGGAGTCTGCGGTTGATGGCTACTTTAAGGACTTTGAAAGTTCCTACTACAAACAAGGTATAGAAATTATTGAATGAATTGAAATCACTGGAAAAACTGTATTGGGCTAAAAGGAGATTGTGTTGAAAAATAAGGTTAATTTTTCCCAACTTTTTTGTGTCTTCTTTGTTAGGTCGTCTGGTTTTGGCACGGCCCTTGTATTTAAAAACATTTTCATTTGAGAAATGTCCACTTGACACCACAGCTAATTTGATGTTCATTCTTCTACACACTATCAAAAAAAAAAAAGGTATAGTAAAAGGAAATCCATTATTTTTCCAATAGATGACTTTAGTAATCTGTATATCATTTTGCATAACTGTGATCGGATTACGCTAGATGGCGTTAGAAGTGTAAAATTTGATACTAAAAAACTATTCAGACAGTTACGTGATTGCTTGGCAAAGTACTGTTTGAGTGCGCATCAAAAATTAACAGCAGCAACGAGAAAATATCTCATATTTTACAGTTTTTCTCTAATAAAGGTGAAAACGCAAGCCAAGCGGTTGAATATTTGGATAATGTTTATGATTCTGATACTGTAACAGCCAAACGTGCGCAACTTTAGTTTGATTCCGTTCCGGAAATTTTGATGTGAAAACTCCACCACAGTCTGGAAGGCTAATTGTCGAAAATTACCATAAAATAATGAAAATCGTCATGTCCAATGTCATTTAAGCACTGTTTTGATTATCCTTGAAACCAATTGAATAAGGCTCGATACAAAAAGAAACTCGATTATATGGGTGCCATACAAGCCAAAAAACATCATTAAATGAATTTCATTCTGTGAATGGTTGCTGAATCGTTAAATTTCCGAAGTGGACGGTGACTGCTGATGAAAAGTGGGTCACCTACGAAAATTCCAAGCAAAAACGGTCTTGATCGAATCACGGCGAGCCGGCCCAAACGGTGGCTGACCCAGAATTAACGGTCAGGTATGTTTTGTGCGTGTTTTTTTTTGGGATTGTCAGGGAATCATCTATTATGAGCTGTGCCCCCACAGGTCAAACGGATCTGTACTCCCAACAACTGGACCTTTTGAGCCGAAGTGGCTAGATTTGGCAAATATTAGAAGAATTGTGTTCCATCAGGATATCGCCGCACACACCACTCACATTGACAGTGCTCTGGGAGCTTGGTTAAGAATTTTTATGCATTCAGCTGATTGACTGGATCTGGCACTAAGTGATTACCATCTGTTCCTGTATATAGAGAATGACTTTGCTGATGAAAAGTACGCCTCAATAGTAGCTGGTGGAAGCCGTGCTTGTTTTTTTTAATCAGGACGAGACATGATAGAATAACATAAAAGAGACATACTGGAATTACCATCAAGACGTTATCGAACAAAACGGTGCATATTTGGCAGGAATCGAATAATTCTACCTACAATAAAGTCTCCAATTTCACCCAAAAATAATGGATTTTATTAGTCATTAAAAATTAATGATGAAATCAATTATCAGTACCATTTTTGAGATGCAATTAATTGTCAGTGCTGATATGAATGTAATCTAGACATTTCCAACAACCATGGTCACCATTTGGTGACTTCAACAAATTTACGGGTGACAGAGCTTTTCCACGATTCACAATAAATCGAAATATGTTGGGAATTAAATTTTGTATGCAACTAAAGAGATTTTCAGTAGTTCTTATTATGGAAATTCGCCTGAGACAAGAAGTATATGAGAACATTTAAATTGTACACAAAAATATCAGGGTCAACAATTTTCAAACATTTGGAAAGGAAGAGGGTCCAACGATTTCCGACAAGTTTCTAGAGCATAAATAACACTTTTGCAACAATTGAGTATTTCTGGACCATTTGCTTCACATTACTTCATTCACATCTGCCATCGCCAACAACATATCTATTTTAATTCTCCCTTTAATGAAGAAAGTCTGGAAAAAAAATTGTATGTGAGACAAGCCTATGGAAGCAGTGTCTAAGAATTGGATTTCAACAGATTTGCCCGGAGTCAGAATCGCAGCTGAGACAGACAAATTGATAAAGTGAAAGAATAATATGCGGCATACGTTTTTTATATATTTACGCTCTATGTTAACATTTTAATAGTTTGAATACAACAAGCTTGAATTTTATCGGCCCATACTGTAGGACACACTGAGGTCAAATAATGAGTATTTATATGGTGGTCTGATAAGGGGCACAAACAGCGAAAGGACATAAAATATTTTGTGACTGATTCAGAATTTTCGAAAAGTTGTTTCATGTCTGAGTGTTTTGAATGAGAAAGCACTGGCTTAACTATTCGTTAATTTAGTAGTTGAAGCTTTTTGTCTCTTCAAAGATAAAAAATAACGTTTCATTTATAAACCAAAGAATTTAAAAATATTTTTTATTTGAAATTTGATTGGAAGTTAAAATTATTGGAGAATTCTGCGTGTTTTAGAAATTTTTTCCATTTTGGCGACTTTGGATTTATTTTGGCACCATGTGCAAGATGCTACTTTGCCCAGCCCTCTTAGAAATTTTTAAATATGAGGTAATTTTTATGATTGTATTGTTCGTTTCCAAGATATGAGGAGTTTTCTAACTTGTCAGTTTAGCGCTTTTTATAGAGTTCGTGAAACAGATTAAGATCAAGATTATTAAGGTGCATTTCTTGTAATTGTAAAAATTCTATTAAATGAACACAACACGTTGACTTTTATAGTAATAGAATACTTCACATTGTGAATGTTTTACTACTATGTAGTGCGGTCCACAGTTTTAGGTACAGCAAGTGGACAGAACAATTGGACAGACTCTGTGATGTGTCAGCTTGTTGCAAGTTAAAAGAATGTGGCAAAAAACTCGTCTTCTGCTCCATAGTATACCATATATACGTTCCCATTTGCCTTTTCGAACGAACGATTTCTTGAAGTCATTGTAATTTCTCAAAAGAGAACACAATTCTTTGTATTTCAATGTTAACACCGTGCTTTGATTAATTGATTGAAAAATCAGTTTTCAAATTTTGAAGATATGTGCAACATTTATATATTTGGACTGTAGAATTTTAGGTGCTTTTTTTTTCTTTTTACACAAATGATATAAATGTGGGGTACCGTTGAATAGGTAGTTACCTATTAGTTGCGCAACTAAGTTCTCGGTATTTTTTTATAAAAATTCAACAGCGATCGGCTCAATCGCATTAATTGGAGTCAATACCGATCCCCAGTGACGGTTTCGCTTGGTTTCAGTAGCTCGTAATAAATAACACCGATCTAGTCCCATTAAACACAGAGCATAACCTTCGCAGCGTGAATATTCGGTTGAGGCGACGACCTGGGAAGCCGAGATGACTTTCTTTTCTTTGGATTGCTGTAATGAATCCATTACATTGTAATGATGAAGAAAGCCCTTCATTTTATTTTATCGGTGAAGCAATTGTTCACAGGTAAAAAAAACGACGCTCAAAGTCCCTTGGCTTCAACTTGCTTTTGAATCATTCCCAACGCATACAATCGCATGGAAATGGCTTGGCGGGTAACTCTTAATACTGAAGCAAGCTTTACCTCCATTTGACACGGATCCCCATCAAGCAATGCCGTCAATTCAGTGTCTTCGAAGATTTTTCGTCTTCCTTCACGCGAAAATCACCGTCGTTAAAGCGGCGAAACCAATCTCGACACGTTGTTTCACTTAAAGCTGCATCTCCGTGAACGCATTTGACGATTATTTGGCAAAATTCATACGAATTCAGAATTATACCAAGATGTTACACACCCGTAAATAATTGTTTCTGCAATTGATAAGAGTGATTGTACTTTTTCGCAAAATGTTTGCGAAAATACGCTGTTTTTTCACACATTTGTAACTGAGACTTCTTTTACAGTTTTAAGTGCGATTTGAGCAATTTCTTTGAAATAATTCGAAACTCTACTTGCTTTACAGTTGGCAAAAAATTATAAAATGTCAGAGAAAAATGTTTAAACAAATATGTTCTAAGTCACGTATCTTCTAAGCTATGAGAGAAAATCATTCCTTTTAGATCTTTTCAAGATTTAACTGATGACGTAAAGATGGAATTAGAAATGTGGTTTTGTTATCTGAAGTGAAGAAGCTATATCACCGCTTTCGTATAGCATAAATCTCTCATTATTTTAGTGATTTCAGTTGTTTTGGCGAGTTTAGTAGAATTTTTGGTGCGCCAAGAAAACTACCACTTTTCGTAATCTCCTTAGAAAGATAAAAAATTAAGTTATTTCTATGATTTGATTCATCGTCTCTGAGATATGGAAGTCTTTTTCATTTTTCTATAATTTCTTATTTGACAATTGCCATTCTGTTGCAATATAAGTTTCTTATATGTTAATTTTTCTTAAAAGTATTCAATTGCAGTTGTTTTTTTCCTTGATATTTTATATTCTCAAGTATTTTTTACAACAAAGTTACTACTTTCTTATGAAAACTTGTTTTGCACAACTTCTTCAACAAAAAAAGACTTGTGTTGCCTGTAGATCCAAAAGCAAACGAAACCTCTACAACACACTCAAGTGTGCCTAAATGGCTTTAGTACCGAGCTTTAGTGTGTATCACCTTATCATAGAAATAGTCGAAAACAGTCATCTCTGCCATTATGCCGACTTTGATAAAATTTTACAAAAGAAGTTGTTTTTTTTTCATAATATATGTATAACTTCATTTCATTATGGAAAGTGTAGTAATCTGTTCCAAAAAAATATTTGGATTGTATATCAGATTTTCTGTAAAAAGTTCTCTTTGTGCAGAAATAGTTCTGAAAAACCTTCAGATTGAATGAATTGTATCATGTGTTGCATCAGAAGTTCTAAATTCTAGCAAAAATGAATGCATTATTTTTCCAATAGCTGGCTTTAGTAGTCTGTAGTTTGCCCTGTATAAGCATGATCGGGTAACGCTAGATGGCGTTAGAAAGATAAGATTCCTTACTCAAAAAATCTACTCAGGCAGTTTTTTGATTGCTTGAGCACGCATCAAAAATGGAGACCAGCAAATCAAAAGCTCGCCGTACTTTAAAATGTTTATTCGGCAAGGACAAAAAGGCAAGCCAGGTGGCTGGACATATGAATGGTTTTTATAGTTCTGATACTACAATAGCCAATTATGCGCAATTTTGATTTCGTCAATTCCATCCTCTTAACTTTGATGCCAAAATGCACCACGCTGTGGAAGGACAACTGTCGAAAATATCGATAAAGTAACGGAAATCGTCAAGTCTGACCGTTATGTAACCATTGCTTTCTTTACTTAGGAGCTAAACATTGTAGAAAAAACCGTCTGGAATCACTTGAATAAGTTTGGATGCGTAAACGGCTCGATTTATGGTTACCACGCAAAAAAACTTGTGGACCTAATTTCCACCTGCGAATGGCTAGTGAAACGCTACAAAATCGGTCAATTTCTGAAGCATACGGCCTGATGATAAAAAGTGGATCACCTATGACAACGTCAAGCGGAAACAGTCATAGCCGAACCGCGATGGGCCGGCACAAACGGTGTCCAAACCAGGATCCTGACCGTCTGCTGTGTGTTTGCTGAGATTGGCAAGAAATCATGTACTATAAGCTGTTTCCCTACGGCCAAGCTCTCAATTCGGCAATTGGACTGTCTGAAGCAAGCGAACGTCTAGAAGCGGACAGTTTTGACTTATAGGAGAAGAGTTGTGTTCCATAAGGATGACGCCAGGCAATATACGTTTGTAGTGACTTGCTAGGAACTTTGGGAACTTGGTTAGTTCCCGATGGTTACTCTCTGTATTTGTTGGTGAACAACTTGCTCTAAGAGAAGCTTGTGGAAATCCAGTTTTTTTTTTCTTTGCCAACGGAAAAGAAGTTGTCTGTGAGCGCACCATGATGGAATTCATTTGAAAATGACAATAAATTATACACCGAATATTTGTCCGAAATTGGATCATTTTACCATTCATTCTACATTCTAATACGGTGTTCAATGTGATGCAAAATTAATGAATTTCTTTTTACTACGCTTTATATATCAGAATCTACTCTCTCCCCATATTTGCCACCCAGCATCCATTTAATGTATTTAAACCAACCGAAGTTTTCATGTCTAATGCTTATCGACTACTTGGAAGACTCCGGCTATATCACTCGATGGCATTCCAAATGTCGCTGGTTTTGTAATATAATTTTATAAATGCTATCATTTAAATCATTATTTACTGTCTTCTACAGCAAAGAAATAAGATTAAGTTGTTTTTCGCTATTTACAAATTGAGTTCATCACTTCAAGTGCCTTAATAAGTTCTCAGTCATTGCTGTTAATATTCAGCTACCATTCTACAGATATTTACATTTCAAATTTCATAACACAAATTGAGACTGAAACTCCGGCAGAAATCCCCAACATTCATTTGATTAACTTACACACAATCACAGTGTTAAAATCTCTTGTAAACCCCGGTGAGAATATTTTCAAATAAAGCCAAAAGAAATGAAAAAAAACAAAATTGAACAGTGTAAGAATGTTTTTTTTTTTTTTTTTTTTTGACGATTCAGTCCAATTCAATGCCAAATTGTATGCAAAGCAATTGATAAGCAATCTGCACGATAACAGATCGAATTACAAGAAAGAATAGAGAAAAGGAAATGAGAAAAAAAAACAAACTTAGACCTAAGAATGTGAACACTTCAATCGTTCTTCTGTGAAAATCACTCGATTTCTTTTCACACCTCAGACCAAGTGGGATGGAAAAGAAATTTACATAATTTGCCCATTTGATTTTTTGACAGAAAACGTAAAAAAGAAACTAAATAAATAAAGTAACAACGTAAACATAACGTATAACAACAGAAGTTAACGCAAAAGACAAATATGCTAATATAAAATGTTAATAAGAGTTAAGTTAATAAATTATCTTCACCTAAAGGACTTCCACGTGTACCGTAATCCCGTGATGGTGAACGATCAACTGTTGGCAATTCCGTTAGTCGCCTGGCACGACCCGGGCTACGAACACCAGAGCTTGTTACAGGATTGTAATCGTCTCGTGACATAATATGCCGCGGTAAAGCCGCGGTTGTATTTCGCTCTTCACAACGTTTAGAACAACACTCTCCACTCCTGGCTCACACACACACACACACTCTCTTTCTCTGCCTCTAGCTTTCGCGCTTTCTCTTCCTCTCTCTCACTACCACCACAAGATGCGAGCAATGCAGACACTTTCGCCCTCACACTCGGAAGTCGTCTGTGGGCGGTGGGGGGTAGTGTTGGAGTGACCAACCCACTGTGACTGACAACAGTTATAGGATACAACAGCGAGACAGCCAGCGACAAGACTCACTCAAATCGCCGAACTAGCTCACAACACCCGACGAGGACTTTGAGTTATGGGAGGAGATGAGTTTCTTTCTGGTGTTTGCAAGGTGAGCGAGCGAAAAGTGTCGCATCTGTAATGCACAAGAAGAACAAGAAGACAAGAATACAAATCAATGAACTCGTTTGGTTTTTAGGTTCAGATTTTAGCATAATTATTATTATTATTATTATTATTTTTGGTGTTGTAGCATTTTTGGCTTTTTATTTGTTGGGTTACTTTTCTTTTTCACTTGGTTATAAAGCAAACGAAAGAGGTGCATGGCCAAAAAACAAGCAGACTAAATTTCTAATTTAGAATTCGGATGCGGATGCGAATGCGAATACGAATGTGGTTGTGCTTTTAGATAAATTAGAATTTGTAATTTTCGGAATTTTCATGTCACCCACTCGTAACACTAAAGAGCTACAGCTAAATCTACATTTGAGCAGTGTGAGTGAGTGCCTTTCTCCTCTGAGGGGTTTATCAGTGCATTTGGTGGAGAGGGATCGGGGGTGGCAACAAAAATAATGAAAAAAATCTGTTAAAAGCCGGAAACGTTATATGATGGTTAAAAGCAATTTCCTGATTTCTTCAAAGTGTCAACATATATATGAATTATATTAAGGACATGGCAAAGGCTATTGTTTGTAATTTGGGAAGAAAAGGATATGAACAACTTTTTAAAAGGAATCTGGTAATGGTGGACTAGTAAGTTGTACTTTTGTCACGGAAAATATCTTTTCATCAATCAAGCTTTGCAAAAAGGTAAACTGGTTTTGAGCTTGAATAAACACAAAGATCAGTTGTTATTTAGAACTGTCAGTCCAACATGGAGTTAGTTTTAAAATTTAGGCTGTAAAGTAGATCGAAAATCTTTAAATACTGGTCCTAGTGTAGTGAGAAATCTTTAACTTTGTGGACTAATATTCCTGAAATAAATTAAAGAAGTAAACAGGCGCCACAAGTTCAACCTACACAAAACAGGCATATGATCCATCATGCATTGCAGTTCATAATATCGTGGACGATGGGTACATCGTTACGATGGATATTGACTGGTAAGTCAGCAGAATATACTCATATTGATGAAAGTACAATGTCGGTATAGGTTCCGAAATTTCGAAGGGGTCACTTTCCCCCTGGCAACATTAATTTCTATACAGATGACGTTTTAGCAGCTCTAAGCCCTAATGGCAGATATGAATAAAAAAAAGTTACAGCAAATGGTTGTGCTTTTTTTAGTTATTGTGATTCAGGACAACATTTCAAGTTTTGTGGACTAGAAATTATTCCTGAAATTTACCTGAAATATTGTGTTGACAAAATTTTAGTTGTGGAAACACTCGTATCTAAAAGAAGTTGATCCCAATAACGTTCAGAGTACCTGCAATCATACTTGCACAAATCTGCATCGTTTTGCTTATAAAATTCAGTATTCACATGAAAAAACTTGGTCAACGTTATGTAATTCAATATTTCCATTTGAAAGGTCTCAGTCCAACCAATATTAAATCCGAGCTAGATTCTACTCAGAAGGAGTCTGTTTCTTCGTTCACGACAGTAACATATTGGGTCTCAGAATCTAAACGAGGCCGTACCAGCCGCTTAGAATAACACCGTAGTGATCGACCAATTGAGGTGTCCGCCTCAGACAGGGTTAAAAAAATTCCACAAAATGGTATTGAATGATTGTCGGCTGAAGCTGCGTGAGCTAGCTGAAATGAAAGACATTTCAAAAAGTACTATACGTCGTATATCGATCGCAGATTTGAAAATGAGAAAGCTGTGCGCAAGATGAGTGCTGAGCTTGCTTTCAATGGAGCAAGTAGAGTGTTTAACGATGTTTCACCACAATGAAGTCGAATTTTTGCATTGAATTATAACCATGGATAAGACTAGAGTCCACCGCTTTATACCTGAGACAAAGGAACAGTCAAAGCAGTGGATTAGAATGGGAGAATCGTGTCCAAAGAGGACGAAGACTGTTCCATCTGCAGGCAAGGACAGGGCGTCTGTTTTTTTGGGATGTGCATGATTATCTTCAGAAAGGAAAAATCATCAACGGCGAATATTATGCTAATTTATTGCAGCGTTTAAGTGACGAAATTATGAAAAAAGGCTGCATTTGGCAAAAAAGAAAGTGTTGTTTCATCAAGAAAATGCTTCAGTTCATCCACTATTGCGATGCCCAAAATTAATGAATTAAAGTTGGAATTGCTAGGGCTATTTTCTATTTCCAAACTTGAAAAAATTGCTTGGTGAACAACAACAATGAAGAGGTGGAGTCTGTGGCTGATGGCTATTTAAAGAAGTTTAAGAGTTCCTACTACAAAACAGGGTATAGAAGCTATTGAATATCGCCGGAAGAAGTGTATTGAGCTAAAAGGAGCTATATTAATATCTAATTGATATAGAAAGTTCAGAAAGGGGTTATAATTTTTCCACATAAGTAACTGAATTATTGTACAGCAATAAATATACGCCTGTTTAAACATATTACACTGTTTAAACATATAGGCTGGAGGAACTTCAAACGGATCCATTGCTGCAACCAATTCTGAGGCGATCATTTAAATAACATTGTATTTCGTACATAATGGCAAAGTCCAAGCATTATAATGCAATAAATATTTCATTGAAATCATAGCTTTATGTGTGCTTTATTTGATTTTACTTGAAACTGAAAAATGGATAACCCGGTACAATCGTAAGTTCAATCAAGCGTATTAGCAAAGCAAGTTTGGATAAAAAGTTCACAATTGTTAGAAATGGTTTGATGTGTTAAGGTTCGGAAAGTCTTTTTGGTATACAAGATTCTGTGATAAATGTTACGATGTTTTGGTAATCAATTCAAGTTCATTAAACAGCGTGATAGCAAATTTCGTAACCGAAACACATACAAGTATTACGGATCTTTTGGGAAAATGGTTCACGTGGGGAATGCATTTTCTAATTGAAGGACCAATTTTTCCTGTAGTCAAATTTGCTTTCGTACCTGTCCAATTAAGCATAAAATTTGGTTGCCTTCAAAATGGAACCAAAAGTAGTTAAATAAAGTTTAGGTTTTTGTGAGAGAGTTGACATTTTTAAACTTGCTTGATAGGTACTTTTATATGTAATGCATTTCTTCCCAACCATTTTCATGAACTTCTTTTCTGTGCGAAATTAATCAATTAAATTGTGATGATATTCGACAATAATTTCAAACTATTCAGTCACTTTATTGTGGTGTCAACTTGAGGGATTGAAAGCCAATTCAAAATCTGTACTCGTACTGTGGTAAAGTGTATAAAGTTATATCATTTTAACATAACTTTTAAAGAAATGTATTCTTTTATATCAAGACACATGTCTGTGAAACGGCAAATTATGTTGGATCAGAATCAATTTCCGATTATTTGTAAAAATGTTAAATTTTTAATAGTTCATTCCATTTGTCGTTTCTAATACAAACGGTATTTAAAAAAAAGAACTGAGTATGTACGTATGTACGATGAGTTGAAATCGATTATTCGAAAACAACATTTTTGAAAATATCGCCATCCTTACGAAATTCAATATTGTGAATATTAAGAAGTATCCGTTTTTTTATCAAAAATTTATTGTTCATTGTGAAAATAAATATTGTTCATCGCTTGCCACTACATTTTTTCAACTTTTTGGCAGCATATGAATATCACTTCTATATAAAATTTCATCCTTGACGGCTATCCAGGAAAGGACTCAATTTTTTGGTTTCCTCATATTTTATGATATAAAGCGCAGCTCAATCTAGTCGATCAGAACAACTAGTAATCAGATGTTGAATACCGCAGGCGGAGTAGGACGTCTCATTTGAGAGGGTTACTATAAATAGGTTTTGACTGACACCGTAACATGTAGATGAACGTTGTCATGCAATAAAATAACTTTGTCTTGTTTTGAGCACTAGAATGCACTTTTTTTAAATCCATTTCAGCAATTGTGTCTGTAGAAAGCATTAGTAATGGTTTGAACAATTTACAATATGCGACACAATCATAAAGAAGTAAAACAAAAGTCCCGCATATGACGCTTATTTGGCTCAACTCGATACTTTCGCACAAAAATAAGATATGTGGCGCTAATGTAAATTCTGAAATCTTCAATCGTAACTTATTGGTGGACCATCTTTTGTAAAACGGCGGAGATTTAAGTGTACTCGCAATAGGTTACGTTAAGTCAATGTGGTAGTCTGAATGGACAGACTCACTTAGACTGTATAGTGCACTGTGATACCACGGAAACTGAAGATATGGATGTCCCTAGTACCCCGCTGAACCATCGTGAGCGTCCCAAGAAGCTTTTAAGTCCGACAATATCTATATCGTCCAGATCTCCTAGGTCCCTAAAAAATAAGAGCCCAGAGTTGATCCCTGCCTGTTTGCCAGGGAGGCGCAGTTGCAGAGAAGGTGTTTATGGACTCCTCTCCTCTTCACTCCCACAGCCTCAATCTCACTGCATGTCTTCCAATCAGACAGCATCCCGTCATGACGGGTACAGCTAGACGTATGCCCACGGACTCCAAGTCGGCTGGAGTCTGTAAGGTTGCCCCTAGTCTTGCCAGCTCGTCTGCTCTGCAGTTCCCTGGTATGTCTCTGTGGCCCGGCAGCCTTATAAGGTAAATGTTAAAATGCTGAGCCATCTCGTTAAGAGATCTGCAGCTTATCAGGGCTGATGTTGAGTTCTGGAAGACAGAATTCCGGGATTCAATGGCAGCTTGAATGTCAGAGAATATGTTAATCCTCACCGTGGTGAGGACTTCATGCTTGCAGTACAACTCCGAATATTCTCAATAACGCTCTCAGCCTTGCAAATTTGTGAGAAATATCTAAAGTTGCGCTTGAATCTTTTTCGTTTAATTTCTTCAAATTCAAAACTAATGTTCCATATTTTCTTTTCTTTCAGAAAATTCATTGAAAGTGTTCGGTAAGTCCGTGCATTTGACTAATTTGTTTTAATATTTGGGGTACTACAAGAAATTCCATTCAGATTAACTGACTTGCAAATATTCTAAGCCTAACTTTTTTTTTCCAAAATGAAGGCACCCAAGGCGCCTTGTGTTGTGCTTCTTATGCTGAAGCAATAAATATGCGCCTATTTCAACACATTACACTAGATTGCAAAATTAAAAAAAAAAAAACCCGATCTATGGCATTTGATTAGCATTTCTTATGTAAAATTTTCCACTGAAACTAAATATGCAGTAGACCAGTTTTTGAGATATAGTTACGGCTGTATTTTTTGAATTTTGAAAAAAAGTAAATTCGCTAAATTGCAGTTATCTTAAAATATACTGAGTCGATTTTAAAGTTATTTTTATGAAATCAAAGGTAATTAAATTTCCTATTAAAAGTATGTGCAACACATTTCAATCAAGCTTGCAGTTTAATAGCTATTTATTAAGTTTGCAGAGATTTCGCATTATTTTTATTAAAATTTAAAAAAAAAAAATTCTTTGCTGTGAATTACAGAGTAAAACTCCCGGTTTCTTTTTTGGACATTAAGGTAAAATCTTTGGGAAGGAAATAACCCCTTGCCAATAAAAATTGGATTGAAAATGTTGAGCTTAAATTGAAATACAAACTGAATTCTGATGTTAAAGTAACTATTTGTAAAACTCGTCATATGATGTAACTAAAAGGCGTTTGTTCATCGATATCAGCAAACTAAGTTGCTGTTCTGTTACACCAGGATAAAAATAAGCCTTCGATTTCTGTAGTGCAGGAAGGGTACACAAAATACATGTGCTTTTTGTGCAAATGTTTGAAAAGATTGGTCGAGGAGAATCAATTTTGATGATAGGAATGAAAATGTCAAATTTAAATCTCTCGTCAAACAAGACAAAATCATTATTTCACCATCACACGTAAAGCAGGGCGTTTATAACAATTTTGTAAAGACTTTGCACTAGTGCTGCATTCATTTACTTGGAAACAATGTTTCCAAATTATTCTGATGCTAGGACAAAGGATAGTATATTTATGAGGTCTTAAATTAAAAAAAAAAAAAAAAAAAAACTAACCATTGACGTTAAATTTAGTTCAGTTTTGTAAGAAGATGAGGAAAAGACTTTTGGATTCATTTTTGGTAAACGTTAAAAAATCAAATTATAAAAGCTTTATCGAAGGCTTGTCTGCAAGCTATAAGAAAATCGGTATAATTTTCTAATTTATCTAATCTTAACCTTCTAACTTTATTCATGTTAATCACATTTTATCGAAACAGGCATAAATAAGTCTTGGAAAATCCACTCCCTGCCAATCCAAGTGGGAGTGGATTTCTTCCCTAAAAATCTGAGCGATGAAAGAAAGAGATAAGTGAACGTTTTCATCAACAACTTAAGGTCATCGAACATCGCTAGCAAGACTTTTGGGATGAGGCAATGATAACTGATTTTTGTTGGTTTCTCATTCGAGAAACAGGTGGTAATTTCCATAAACGACAGAATACATACATCAAAAGTGAGACACTTTTTACGTTAATAATTTATTTAAACATTAATAAACCACAAAATTGGGAGGACATGATTTTTTGTATTTGTACTTAAGCTCTTATAAAATCTACGTTTTCAGTCTAATTTTAATAGGAAAGGACCCTTTTTTTCCTAAAAAAAATCATGATTTAATGTCCAAAAAAGAAACCGGAAGTAAAATTCCTTTTAAAAAAATAATTTACAGTAAAACGATTTTTTTCTTAAATTTTGGTAGATATAAAAAGTTATTTTAACATCAGAAGTCAGTCGGTCTTTTTACTTCAATTCCTATAAAATCTACATTTTCAATTCAATTTTGATCGGCAAAGACTTATTTTCTTCGCAAGAGATCATATCTTAACGTCGAAAAAAAGAAACCAAATGTATTTTTTTTAAAATATAATTCACAGCAAAATAATTTCTTTTTTTAAATGTTATAAAATTAATTTTAAACTTAGCTTCATTGAAAAGTGTTGCACATACTTTTGATAGGGAATTTAATTACCTTTAATTTCATTGACATAACTTTAAAATCGGCTGAGTATGCTCGAAGGTAATTGCGATTTAGCAAGCTCACGTTTTGTCAAAACTCAAAAAATGCAAACTTAGCTATATCTCAAAAACTGGACTACTTTTTTTAATATCTGAGTGCATATTCGGATTCAGTGGAAAATTCTGCATAAGAAATGATAGTCAAATGCCATATGTGCGAATACGAAGTTTCTTGATCAGGAGTTATCGACAAAGACAAAACGAATTTTTAGAAAATGGAGGTAGAAAATTTCTGTGCTATGGATTTGAAGGACTAGAAAACAAATTTCCATGAAACCTATAAGTTAGGTATAGAAGAGCTTCTCCCACTCACTTAATATTTTCAGACTCAATTAATTACATTTACAATTCTGAACGTTTGTTTGAGAAGTATTTATATAACTTAGTTAGTCGCTTACTCTACTACTCGACGTGGTCATCAAACACATCGAGTTGACGGCCGCTCAAATGCTGATGGGTAGCTTCATGAGGGTTTGAACTCCCATCAGATAGTTAGCGGTTGCTGAGTACATATTTGTGCAGCAAATTTAATCTCACATTAAAAAGTAATTACAGATTCGTTTTTTTTTTTTTTTTTTTTTTTTTTTTTTTTTTTTTTTTTTTTGTAATCTCAAGCCTTAAGGCCGATTTGATGAAATTACAATATTACAACGTATCTTCTCCATAATTCAATAACAAATTCATTATACAACTTTACAGTACTAATGCTATAAAAAAGTTAATGTATCTTAATACCAGAAAAATATGATTTACAACATGACGATCTACTTCACTTATTAGGATTTTTCACTGTATATGTTTTCCGTCCTAAAATACGGAATTATAACATTAATTGGAATTTAGAGCTACTCCTTGTCACCATTTGCGATTTGTCTTGTCTGGAGTCCAAAATATCAATTAAAATGGGATTTACTACTGATCCATTTGAAATGCAATTAATTATCGGCAGGGTCCCATATTGTTAATCGATGCGTCGCGAACAACAAGCCTTGGATGTGCTGGATGTGAGTTTCATCCATGAAGGTTGATAGTAATCTCTTTGTACTGTTTATGCCATTTATAAGCATTTCTTTTCGACAAAATCTGTTCATGGAAGGTCTTCAGTAATATTCTAAACCTTTCCGCAGCAGAAATTTCATTTCGTAAATAGATTTTAATGCAACTTCTGTAATCAACAAAATCACATATTGTGAAAATTTGTTGAAAATCGCCCTTTGTGTAATCCAGGCGTAGCTCAAATACTACAGAAATGTATGATGTGAAATTTGTCACAGTTATCGGTTACAGTATTATCAACTTACGGGTACAACTGATTTTAAGAGCTCCCATACTTTCAATTGGATAAAGGGAAGAAATGGAACCTTCCAAAATGGATCATTTCACTGTTTTCACAAAATAATCTATATCTTAATTTTCTATTTAAGGTAAACGTACGTTTTAACCTTCGTGTCACCCAAATATATTATATATTATATTATATAACGCACATAAAGCTATGATTTGAATGAAACTTTTATTTCATTATAATGCTTGCCATTATGTACGAAATACAATTTCATTCAAATAATCGATTCTAGATTGGTTATAGCAGTGGATCCTTTTGAAGTAGTTTTCGACTACTTTTTCGCACATTTCGGGCGGCATCTCGGCGACAACTTGACGAATGGTAGTTTTCGAATACTCCATTGTTTGGGGATTATCCGCACAATGGCGGATGATCGCATGATCTTGGTGATCAATTTACCTTGCCAAAACATGAAATGACGCTTTCTAGAAATTTCTCATGCAATAAAATCAAAATCGGTCGTGTAGAATCACTTTGAATCACCACTTTTTAACTATTTTTATGCGTTCCTCAGTTTTTAAAAGATTCATGTTCGTAAATGGCAAATCTTTGACTAAATAAATAACACTTCAGATGACAGGTATTTAACAGCTGATAGCGTTGCCACACTGGCGGTCTTGATACCACTAAGTGGATAACCGTATATTAATAAGGGATCTTTACGAAAATTCAGTTTTGCTTCGATTTTGTTATTATGAACTTTTTTAAAGTGTATATGAAGTTTGAAGCAACGACTCATTTCATACAATGATTCGCTTTTTATCTGAAACGAAATTAGAATCCTACATTGATTCTATTTCTGTATCGAAACATAACGAAACAGATATTTTGATTCGAGAACATGAAACGAAAATATTATACTTTTTTGCAGTTTCGTTTATTAGTCTGAATTAGGAATAAAATCAAATGTAGTATTGTTTCTTGGCAGAAAAAAAATCCTGTCGCCAAGCTGGGGAATGTAAAAACGTTTCAATTAATATATTTTCAATTTACGATACCGGGTTTTCAGAAGTTTTCACAATTACTAAAAAAATTATGTGTTTCATAAACTGAATCAGAATCAAAATTGTTTTTAATTTCGATTCGGGTATAAGAATCATAATCAAGATTATTTGAGACAGAAACAAAATTCAACAGAGTTTTGATTTGGTTACGGAATGTGAATCAAAAATATACAAATTTTTTATTTTGTTTACTTTTTTTATTCTGGAAACCGAAAGAAATTACAACTATTTCTTCTTTTTTCAATTTAGTACGCTGCGATCGTCTATGGCGCGACTATCATTCGCATGATCATGGGTTCAACCCCGCACACTGCTCACCTATCATTAATTGAGTGGCGGTCACCTCGATGCGTCTAACGAAAATGTTGAGTTGTCTAGTAATCGACAAATCTTGTAAATGCTTTTCAAACTGTTACTTTCGAAGTCGTGACTAAACTTTAGGTCCCATTAAGCGGGTCTAAAAATATGATGCATGTAAGCTCACTCAACGTGAGAAGCTTTCCTTTCCTATATCTCAATCATGAAATGCAAAGAATTTGTTTTACGAATTTATTTTTCCACAAGTTTTTGAACCATTTTAATATAGTCGCTACAATTCCATCCTCCTATTCTCAATATACATTGACTCAATTTTTCACCAATTCGTTTTCTCCTTTTTTTTTTCAAATGCAAAATAGTGCTCCTGCTAAATTTCGCAAACTTTATAGATGTTGAGAAAACGTTATCCATTTCACATAAATTGACTTATATTTATATATGCCTAGGAGGACTTCCTTATGCTTAAGATTCGTAAGAATGCTTCCTTTATTTAAAACAAAACCAATGAACGCGGTCGTTTTGTGTAATATTTGGAAAACTAATTTTAAAATATTTGCTCATCCATTTGATATAATCCAATTTAATAGTCATTGAAGTCGTTAAGTCAATACCCAATATCCTATGCAATTCGAAGGCAACGTCAGTTAGTTCATTGTTTGTTTAATATCAATTAAACTTGGTATGAAACCAGTTTGTCGCCTCTTCCGTTGTCCTTCTCCCTCGCCTCGGACAAAAAAGAGGTCAAATGCTAAGTTTAACTGCCAAACATGTCACTAAACCAAATACTTTGTCTGCTTCATACTCGTACACTTGGGAGGATAAACGATTTTCTTTAGTATTTTGACTTGAATTTCATTATAATTGAATTTCTCTATTGGAAAACTTAAAGAAGATACGGATAGGAATTCCAAAAATGTCATTTTAATAAAACAAATACTTTTGATATGAACCAGGCCCCTCTGATACCAGGCTACTTTCACACACACATACACAGACAGTCATTGCTTCACCTTTCAGCAATATCCAATTCACTGGCGAAGAAAACGAGGTAGCGCAAAGTGAAGGGCGGCAGGAATGAAAAACGTGTATAAATACTAATCTCCGGTATAGACAAAACACAGGACAGAATTGCATGACAAGTGCACTCGTGTGGACTTTGTGCAACATTATATTATTCAACCGGTGGGGGCACCACCATCACCATCACCTCCACCACCATCACCATCACCTCAGATGCCAGTGAACGTATTGTCTCGTTATACTCGTCTTCTTGTAATAATAAAATGCCGATAGTTGCAATATTTTGTTTTCATTGCCTGCCTGCTTTGTGTGTTATCAACTAATGCACGCAAATCCCCAGTCGAATGACGCTGCCAAACATTGTCAGCCAAGCAGTGTTTCCATTTGGAGACTGAGGTGCCAATACACATGCGAAGGAAACATCAAGGGAGTTCACATGGCTATGTGATGATCGCATGTTTCTATAAGAGAGTTTTGAATAACTTTGAACCCCTCGTCATTTCCTTATTTCCTTGGAAAGAAAATATTCTAGAGAAGAAGGTTATTTTATCTCAATAAATACAAAGTATAGTAACAAAAAATCCATTATTTTCCCAATAAATGACTTTAATATTCTGTATCTCGCTTTGCACAGGTTTATTCATTTAGTAATTTCAAAATACCTGTCATTTTAAATACCTGTCATCTGAAGTGTTGTTTATTTAGTGAAAATAGTTAAAACTTACTTCAAATGTGGTGATCTAAACGTGATTCAACACGACCAATTTTGGCTTTATTACATGAGAAAGTTCCAGAAGACGTAATTCTGCATTTTGCTGACGCCATTTGGCCACCATGATCATGCAATTTGACTGCTTTGATACTTTTTATTTTTGTAGGGCTATGTCAAAGACTGTGTTTACGTGAATAATCCCTAAACGTGGAAGCATTTGAAAACCAACATTCATCAAGTTATCGCAGAGATATCGCCCGAAATATGCGATAAAGTATTCGAAAACTACCTCAAAGGAGGCTGATCCAGAGGCGGTCACTTAAATGACATAGTATTTTGTACATAATTGCATAATTGTGATTCATCGATTCAAGGATTGTGATTCAAAGATGAAAAACGGTAACGAGAATAACGCAAGCCAGATGGCTGAAAATTAAAATAATATTTATTGTCCTGGTACTGTAACAGCCGATAATTCTCAATTATGATTTTGTCGATTCCGTTCCGATAATTTTGATGTCAAAGATGCAAAAAAAATGTAAATCGTTAAGTCGGATCGTCATGTAAGCACTGTTTCAATTTACCGGGAGCTAAACATTGCAAAAAAACTATTTTGAACCAGAAGTTCAATGTATGGGTCTCGCATGGGTTAACACAAAGAAAACCCCTCACGGGCTGCATTTTCATCTGCTAATCGCTGCTGAACCACAACAATATCGAACCGTTTCAAAAGTAAATGATGACTGCTAATGAACAATGAATTACTTTCAACAATATCAAGTAAAAACGGTCGTTGTAGAATCTCGATGAGCCAGCACAAACGGTGCCCTAGCTAGAATTGACGGTGAAGCATGCTTTGCTGTGTGTTAGGTGGGATTAGCAAGGAATTAATCATTATAATCGGATTGTAACCGTTGTAAAAAAATCCTCAATGTTATGCAAAAATAATGAATTTCTTTCCACTACACCTTAAATGATATTTTTATAATCAGCAATAGTATTTGTTCGTGTTCAAAACAAGCAATTTTCATATTCCTGTAGATATATAAAAAATTGTTTGATAACGAAACGTAGGGTATTGTTGAGTAAATGATGCATATTCCACTTTTGTACTATTTTCAAATCTTTCTTTTAATG
>JAHXMU010000387.1:497140-535521 GCA_019455685.1 Philornis downsi
AGCAAAATATTTTTATTCCAGTATCAAAACGAAAGTACAATTTCGGCTACTTTTTTTTTTTTTTTTTTGCTTTGGGTAATTAGTCAAATTCTATGTGATTACGTTTCTCTGCCGATTTACAGAGTTGGCATCAAGAAACTTTAACAATTTGCAAAAAATTTCCCTCAGATTTTGATCGCAGATTCTGTATTCTAGAATCTTAGATTTGCTCGTTGTCGTATGCTGGAATTGTGGCTGATTTGTACACATTTGGCAGTCAATATTTTACAAACCGATGACGCCAATAATTTGAACAGGGCCTGCTGTTATTCTTATGAAACACAATTATTATCCTATTGGCCAAAGCTGTCCGCTTCTGCCCGCGATTGGCAATACACTTCCGATTTTAGAGTTAGGGAAGCAGCTCGTAATGAATGATTTCCTGCCAATACCATTACACATACCTCAAAACCTTCCCGAACCGTAAATTCTGGTTTGTCCACCGTTGGTGTCTATTCACCGCGTTTCCACCACGACCGTCATCGCTTGACGTTGTTGTAAGTGACTCACCTTTCACCACTAGGCACTACCAACTTCCGAAATGCGTCGGTTTTGTTATGATTCATCAGTGATTCGCAGATGGATATTTGATCAATGATTTTTTTTGCGTTAACTCGAGTGGCTTCTTTTTATATTTAGCCTTATTCAAATGTGCAATGTTTTGCTCCTTGGCACTCAAAATATCGGTTACATGATAGTCGGGCTTGCCGATTTTCATTATGTTATCAACTTTTTCAACAATTGGCCTTTCCGGCCGTGGTGCATCTTTTACATCAATATTAGCGGAACGGAATCGATGAAACCAAAATTGCATGTAATTGACTGCTACAGTATCGGGACTAAGAAAATGTGTTCAATATGCCGTATTTTCACTTTGCTGCTGCCCATCGTTGAGGCGCTTTTAAATAATACTGAGTAGAAAAACCCCGAAACTTTCAGAGTAATGTTTTGAATACAAACTCTTTTCTTTGTTTAACCACCTAGCGTATATAATGCGAGATTCAGATTACTAAAGCCCTCTGTTGGAAAAATAATGGACTTCATTAGATGGGGTTATCCATTTTTCGGTTTTAGAAGCACAGTTTAATGAAAGATACGTAAAGCTATGCTTTCGATGAAGCTTTTATTTTATTATAATGTTTCGACCTTGCCGTTATGTACAAAATATAATGTCATTTAAATGGTTGCAGCAGTGGATTCTTCTAAGATAGTTTTCGACCACTTTTTCTCACATTTCGGGCGGTATCTAGGCGATAAATTGTTAGTTAGTTTTCAAATGCTCCAACGTTTGGGGATTATCCGCTTAAACATGTAGCACCACAAAAAAATTCTAAGAACATCAAATCGAATTATCTTGGTAGGCAGTTGACGTTGCCGGAACTTGAAATTACGTTTTCTGTAAACTTCTCATGCAATAAAGCCGGAAACAGTTGTGTTGAATCACGTTTGAATCGCGATTTTTATAGCCAGTTTTAACTATTTTTACACTTTTTTCAGTTGTTAAACGATCCATATTCGCAAATGGCAAACCTGTCACTAAATAAATAACACTTCAGATGACAGCCTTGCCAGACTGACCGGTTTTGAAACCACTAAATGGATACCCCTGTTTCATATCACCTTAAAAAGTTTATTGTAATAAGAATTGCTCAAAATTCTTTACAATTTCGATGTATATATTGGAATGTTAATCAATATTGTATATATTGCTTATTTTTTTGATTTGGTTGTAACAAACGCCAATCAATCAAAACTGTTTTCCGATTTTATTACGTGACGGTCCTTGATAAAAAAATTATTGAACTTTTTTATATATTGTCTCATTTAATACGTTCCTCAAACCCTCTTCGCAGTTCTCAGTCTCGTCATATCGGAACTTGAACTGTTAACTGTTATTTGGCGAAAATATTAGACTGCTGTCAGATCGCAAACAAAACTGAACTTATTTTGGGGGTGGTGTCGATATGAGATATTTGTTTGTACACTAAAGTTGTCAGTAATTTGTGGCTTTTTAGAAAACAAAATTATATTTTATGTTTAATGGAAGGTTCAAACACGTCACCTAAATGTATAGTATAGTAATGCCCCCAGCTAAATACTTATTCGCCTCGCTCTCAATTACCACTCTATCTTGGAGCAACAAACCCACTTTATAATACCCATAAACGCAGGTACAGCCACTGCTCGCTTGTAACACCTTCACCCTTGTTGCCTGCTCGCGCCTACACCTTTTGTAAAATGGCAAAAGTTTACGGGAGTACTCGTATATCCCCCATTTTATGGCAGCGATTATCGCCCAACAGATGCACACTGAGCACGAATGATTGCTCATGCAATGCTGGCTGACTGGCTGACTGACTGGCTGGCACTCGGGAGTAGAGTGGAAAACGATGTAAATAACATTTGAAACAACAACACCTTCATGCAACTAACAGTTAGCGCGTACCACCCTAACACACACAACGCAAGTGCTTGCCACCGCGGAACCTCCTGCAGCCGAAACACCCCACGGAATTCCTTTCGCAGGCGGTGGAAAGTTTATGAATGAAAAATGCCTCTAGAAAGTTTTGCTGGAGTTGTAGTTATTTTTATTTCGAGTTGTTCAATTGTTATGAACTCAATGCACTGAATGGCCAAGCTGATGATGATGATGACGACGACGATTACCATCATCATGATTGTGGTTATTTTCTCAGTTCGATATGATTCAATTCATCACACGCCCCTTCAAACGTCCTATCAGAACCACCTAATCGGAGCATGAATAATTTACATTTAAAGTACAAATATGGGCTACAACAACAACAACAACAACGACTACTACAACAACAACAATGAAAGGGGGAACGGAAAAATCTTACAAAATTGTATTCTAATAGTGAGCGAATACGAATGTGGGCTGAACGGGGCTAGCTCGATGGACTGGTTGGACTGGAACTACGGCTGCGGCGGGTGTAGTTGCCCATTACAGCTTTGTGTCATGCAATGTCGTGTCGTCGCCATAACCGTCGTCAACGCTTGCTATAGTTATCGATGACGGAATCGACTTTGTACCAATTTCCTAAACACGTTATCAATTGAGTTTTGAGTTTCAAAACAACCATTATTCGTCATTGTAATTGTAAACTGTGACTGAATTATTTATATAAACGTTATTGTAGAACAACAAATCTATTGCAGTGAAGCAAACAATATGGAGGTCAATTGCTCGATAAATTACGAAAAACTAAAAGTTGAACATGAAGGATTTTACAAATCAAAATTTCAGATATCAGAACAATTTTGACGATTGAAGAATAATATAATTTGCGCCTTTTGTTATGTAATTCTACTGCGTATGTAAAACCAATGTAGACAAAATCTTAAACGAGTAAAATCTTGTGCATGACCGCTACGTTATGAAGAAAAATTGTGATTATTGCTTTGGAAATTAGATGGGATGATCCGCCCACTAAATCCTAACACTAGAGGAATATTGGCAATTGACGTTTTGATAATCGATATTGTCCCAAATAATTAATAATTGTATTAAAAAACATTCCGGTGAGCTACTTCTAGTGATAATAATTTTTCAGTGAAAATAGAAAAATTATTTTGGTACGTAACGTACCAAACGTACGTAAAGGCCAGGCCATATTACTTTATCTCCAAATTTCATAAATCCTTCGAGTTCTTTTTGCAACCAATTGCAAAAAAGTGGATGAAACAAGCTAATGTCTTGTATAAACCATCCTATAAATATATTGCCCTATATCTCCATTTTCCAAAGACTCATTACATCCCTTAAAACAAGGAATGCTCAGAAAATTGCTCTAAAATTTGCAACTAAAAAAAAATCAAACATCCTTGCATCCCATGAATGAGACATGAGAGGCCTTCACACATTCAGTGAGCTTAGATTCATCCTAATTTTTAAAATAACCCAACTGGACGTACAGTTTAACGACGATTCTGCACGTCATTGATTGAGAAGCATCTACGAAAATTTGCGGTTCTCAACTACACGAAATGTTCGGCAGACATATCGAGTTGACCGGTGCTGAAATAATGATAGATAGCTGTTTGCGGAATAGAACACACGATTATGCAAATGATAACTGTGTCACCAAAATTAGCAACTATTAATTCAAAATATTCTACAAGCACGTTGCGAAGGAAATTTCACATGGGATCTCCAAGGATGGGAACCTTTTGCCTTTTTTCCACACGACGTTTTAGTTATTTTTATAACAAGATCAATTTCCATTTAAAATTTTGTATCTTCCCCGAAGGAATAAAGCTGCATATTATTTGATACGACCACAAATGTAACACTCGGAAAAACGCGTTTAAAATACAGGATGATTTTTTAAGATTTGAGTTTTTCAGATTGGCAGCACGTCATTTGTCAAAGTGAAAAGTGTACAGTATACTCTGACATTTCATCGCGGAAAGACTAACAAACGAGCAACGATTGCAAGTCGTTGAAATTTATTATCAAAATTCGTGTCCTGTGACAAATGTGCATCATTTGATACGACCATTTTATGGTCGTCATAATCGACCTGCTGAACCAACAATTCGTGCTCCAAATTTTGCACCAAATGTACTTTGTTGGACATAAAACCATCGACTAGCATGCGTAGAGGCCGTACCAAAGAAAATATTGCAGCCGTAGCGACCAGTGTTAATGACGATCGTGAAATGTTAATTCGTCGCCGTTCTCAGCGATTGAGCATGTGTTACTCAACCACAAAGAAATTTTTTTTTGCCCCAGTTGGCTGAGTTGAACTAAGCCGCGGGCAACATTTACATGAAATTATCTTTAAAAATTAAAAATCAAGGTTTTTAAGTCAATTCAGTGATGTCCGTCTGCCTGGCTGGCTGGCCATCCACTCTGGTACTTCCATATAAACTGGTTGATTTTTCGTTCTTCTCACCGTAATCCAAATTCTTGTGCATTACAATATTGCATAATTCCTGGCACGATTTAAAAAATTGACCGCTTAATCCCACCTCTTCTGGCACCCCCCATAAAAATGACTAATATAACTCTTATATTCTCGGCTTCGTATATTTCCATGTGTTGTATTAAACTTGGTCAAATTTGACATACGTTAAGCATTCGCTAAAGTAATGTTTCAGAATGAAAACAGAACATATTGCAGCAGTCATTCTGGTAGTTTGCATACAAGCTGACCGATTTTTTTCAAAACTCATTTCTAATTAATCAGCTGCAGTAGTCCAGATTTTTAATCATTGTTTTGCAAATCTGTACAATTTAGGAGAAAAGTTGAATAATTAACCACGCCCTTTTAGGTACCTATCATACAAATGAATGATGTAACCCGTATATTCTTACCAAACCCTGTAGCAGAATCAACCAAATTTGCCACATGTTATAAGTTTAGTAATCTATGTCCTGAGAACGGAAGTAGGCGGCAGAGTCACGCCCATTCTGGTACTTCGCATATATAATTTGTTTGATATATCCAAATTTTAATTTCCAATATAATCCCTTATTCGAAGCTTGAAATTACTTAAATTGTCGTCAATTATGCTTCTTAAAATACTGAGCATAATTTGGGAATGACCTATCTGGTGCTTTCTGTAGAAATTATCTAATTTAACTATTACATTTTCCTAGGGTCGTTGTGTTCGAATCCGAGGTAGTTGCTACAAGAATTGTACTCAAACGATAATGCTTATGAATGGAACTCAGATTTTCCTTATGAAATGTGTACGATTTGGAGAACTTTTTCTATACAAAATACTCGTATGTATATTATAATCGGAGACAGTTTTTCCACAAAATAATCTGTTCATATTCGAGACAGCATTTTTCCCCACGCAGATTATATTTAAATCAGCGATGATTTTTTCAGGTTTCCTGTAACAATTGCTCTCTGTTTTTTGTTTTTGAATCTGCCAAAGTTTTTACGCAGAAAACTTCTACTGCATATTGGCCGCTGGACGGCAAGGGGTTGATACTGGGAGTAGGTCAGCTACAGGATCCGACCAAAGGCCTTGTCTGGTACCAAGGTTAATGAAAATTCATACGGGTAGGTCTCGATGTTTTGCCTTATAATTGTGTCTTTTTGATCACTCGGATGGGAATCCTATGTCTATATGTAATGGTTGCCGTTCGCCATCGCCGAGCGGAAGGGGTTTAGAGATTTCCTCGTCTCCCGCTTTGCAATGCAGTATCGACCGTTCCATCTGCCTGGGGTTTCCTCACTCGCAGATATGCAAAAATTTCCAGTCTGTACTCTTTTTGCTACAGGGCGACCAATCCCGTGAAGTATGGCGTATAAACCACAATTTGGTAGCAGCTTTGCTGCGCAATTCCCACCAGCGAGTTTGGCCGCTGGCGCTGTGATCAGGACTCCCGCCTGATAAGTTAGTGTTGGACCCCTAATGGGGAGCATAACGCGGGTTGTTGATTGAAACCAAAATAAATGGAGTAAGATAGTCTCACATCTGCCGATGGGGATTATGTTTCATACCAGCATAATCAATTTGATATCTTCTGGCTGGAAGAAATAGTTGACAATTGCGGTAACTTGCTCCCAAAATTGTCGAGTCCTATTTCTGGATAGTTCAAGGCAACTTGGCTATCCCACGGGGGCGCTGGCAATTGCATTGTAATATGCTCAGTGTAATAAGCACACCGTGTGTAAGGCCTTCACTGCGAGGTTCACGTAAACCCCCGTGGACTCAGCATATTTGATACAGTTTTCTTATATATTGTATAATTTTTATGTCTCGTATATGTTTTTAACAATTTGTAGGTTTTAATTGAATTCGATTTTCCTATACGATTTCTTTATTCGCAACCAAATTCAATTCATAATTAGTTTGAATAAATAAATATAATTTGGTCATATTATATCCCCGATTTGGTAAATGCCCCTTATATAAGGAATTTAATTTTTTGGCAACATGTAGTGTTGTTGTGTTAATTGTAAAAACCAGCATTTTGCGACTAGAAACATTATTTTCCTAGATGCTGTGGATTTTCAGAACAAAAGCTTTGAATATGTATTTCTGAAATTTTATAATACTATAATTTACTGTTGCTGTTATCGAAGTTACAATTTTTTCTTCGAAAATGACGTCGAATCACTAACCTTTTTATTATCTTTAGGATTAAAATATAATTAAAAAGTGTTCTAAGATATTTCAAGACATCATTCATGCTGCCTTAATGAAAAAAGCGCAGCAGGTATTCGAATTAGTTGTTGTCAGATATTATGTTCCACATACGATTTACATCTACTTATAGTTATAGAGCCATATATAAGTATAAGCCTTTCGTCTCGTTATTTTACTACTACATTATTCCTTATTAATGATTTTTGATTTCAAATGTTATTTAAGGGACTGAATGTAGCTTCGGATATCATTTTTCTCATTATAGGTTTCATTTAATATACGATAGATGGCAGGTGATTTAAGAAAAAAATAAATAAATAAATAAATATATGAATAAATAAATTATTGGCAAATTATTATGATTGGCTTCGGTTATAAAATTCTTTAAGCTTCAAAACGCCTGGAGATTTTGTTTTCTTTTACACTCTCTGTGGCCACTATTAGAAACTGAATGACACAAAAACTTTTAATGAACAGGTTAAGTAAGAACTGTTTTTCAAATGTTTGATTATGGCCGAATCTGTTTTTAGGTAAAAATTGTAGCGAATCAATTTGCGACCTCTTAATAACAAAGAAATTTTGAAATTTTATGTTTACTGCATACAGGAATGTTCCGGACGTTTTGATAGAGAAACCGAATCAATGTAAGTTGTTAGATAAGTTTCAGATATGACACGAATCAAAGCGTGAAGTGAAAAAATTCCCTTCAAATGCGGAATCTAAACGAAACTGATCTTCTGTAAAATTACCTGCTAGAAAATATTGAGGATATGCCGATAGCAAATGGTCAAAATTTCGTTGCAATTGAATATACATTATGGAATTCCTTATTTAAAGAACAGACAGACAGACAGATATACATGGATTTTCCTGCACAAAAAGGTGAGCAAAAACTTTATGCTCAATGGATGCTTAGTTCACTTAAAAAATCATATCGCTGGACACAAATCCGCCAATAGGAATACTATTTCACATAGGATTTTCGTACTGTTTTGAGTTGAGTACGAAAATATGAATTTTTCTGTTATTTTCGAGCGTAAAAATGCAACAATAATGCAATAAGATTCTAAATAAATTTCTAATAAAATACTTTACTTTACTTATCGATCCTCCCATCCTCCAATAGAATTTGATTTATATGTATTTTTTAAGTTTCGGTTTCAATTAAAATGCCATTCCTTTATTACTCGTCATTTTGAAATTTGTATCTCTGATAGCAAATTTGAAAACAATGACTTCAAAAATTATATTACAGTTATAACTCTGAACATTTCTATCTAGTACTTTGGGCGATACCCTAGAAAACTCCAACAAGAACATGCGAATGTGTACCCGAGTCATTGCCCTAATTACAAGAGCCATCGTATTATAAAAGCTTCAAGTCCTACCATTGGCAAATGCAAATTTTCTATTAGTCTTGTGCTAATTATTTCCCGCCAAAAAAGGAGAAAAAAAAATACACAAGAAAATGGATACAAACTCAAGTTAAAGAAAAACCAATAAATTTCATTACATAAATAAACGTTTACTTTTAAGGTCTACAACACTACAGCAAATACCCAACAAACAACACCTACAACAATGGTAGTACTGGTAAAACACATGGATATGGACAGAGGCTTGTGTCTCTTGTACTCGTGCCAGGTTGTTGAATTTGTAATTTAGACAATCGATCGAGTTGTCAGCATACATATGTACATAATAATACAAGGGGCCACCTTGTAACCCTTAACTAAACGAAAATGCTGCAGGCAGCCCAGAAAGGAATCGACTGTCCCACCGACCAAAAGAAGCGAAAGAAAAAACGAAAGATTGTGATACATTTTTCTCTGGTTTGTGGAACACCAGTAGAGACGGAAAAGAAATAACAAAAATAATATTAATGAAGTTGAGAAGAAGAAGCCAAAAAGAAAACAAACGTTGCATGTGTAGTCAGTTTTACATTTTGAACACTTAACCATTGCGAACTGTGAAACCACCACCCTATTAACCGCTTCTGCCTGCCGCCCAGTAGTGAGCCACTCACCACCCATCCGCCCAATGGAACAGGAAATTATCGTTGAGGCAAAACAAACAGGAGCAAAAATAATTCACCACACTTAGATGTACCTGATAGAAACATACTCGTACAGCGAGACAGAGAAAGAAACATCATCAATGGAGAGTACGAATAATATATGTGTGAGTAGTGACATTCCGGGAGTACGTATACGCCAATATTTGCTTGCATACTTGCAGTGAGTGTGCTACTGTGTTACTCTCTTACGATGTCCTATGACTTTCTCTAGTTTTCGTTCTCTTAGCCTCTCAGTATATCTCCCTCTATATATGTCTTGTTTCGTATCTCTTTGCAATGTTAATATTTGCTTGATTCGATGTTTGTCGTCTAGTTTGTTTGTTGTTGACGATTAAACGATAGCGCCATATGTATCTGACTACACGACTGATTTCGAACTTTTGTCTCGTACCATTAACATGGTTATGCTGATGCCCCTTGTCGTTGTTGTGTTGTGTGTAGAATCAACACAAAGTTGCCAATTTGTAATGTTTTTTGTGCTAGTTGCAACTTTTCATTTGCATTTTTCAATTTCATTTCAAATATTAATCAATCAACGCCCATATTGGACTAGACTATACATTGATAGAAGTTTAACATGAGTTATATTGCTTAAATCTATTTTCTAACAAAAAAAAAAACCTAACCATAACGCTAACTTTTCCAACAAAAAACGAACAAAATCATATGCAAAACATTTTGAACGTAGATAGTCAGTGAAAAATGAGAAGCAAATAAACCTTCAGGCGAGCCTAGACAAATCTTAGTAGCTTTCTGCATTTTTTCTTTTACGGAGAAACTGTTATCGCTGAATGACAATAAAAAATAGCAGTTTCATTGTTATCCCTTCAGATATTTCATTAAGATTCCATATCGGTAACTGTTTATAAAGAAAATTTGCATATATTGCCACATTTTCTATAGAGAATGCACCACAATAACTTTATTCTATGTAGATGCGAATAAGTCTTCATCCAGCTAAGATTACCAAAATGTTTGCTATAAGCATATATATAAGCATCTTCATTAAAATTTTTCATATGGAATACAATAAGTATTGCTAATATTACTTTTTGGTATAAAATCTATTGAGTTTTCGCTAATGTCTGGAACACTCGGAAATATTGGACTTAGATCATACAAAATATCGGTCCCAACAGAATCAATTTTTGATTTGATTTGTTTGTATTCGTCTGTCTGTCTGTCCATGTACATATCATAGTTATGAATAGCTTCCAATATAAAGCAAATATCCATTTTACGATTTCAAATGTAAAGTTAAATAAAACACACATAAAGCTATGATTTCGATGAAACGTTTATTTCATTATAATGCTTTGACCTTGCCATTATATACGCCATAAAGTTACAGTCTCCATATCCTTTGGACGGTCCTTCAGCATCATTTCCGAAAAAATACGGCCCAATGACACCTCCAAACCGTAATGCGCACCACACAGTCACTTTTTCTGAATGCAATGGCTTTTCCACAATCGCTTCTGGGTTCTCTGAGTCCCATATGCGACAATCTTCCCTGTCTACGTAACGACCGAGTAAGAAATGAACATCATTGCTAAAGAAAATTTTGTTCGATTGAAATCCCACCTTTGAATCATCACTTTCGTATTAAGTTTTATCAATTTGTATGCATTCTTCGGTTATTAAACGATCCATATTCGTAAATGGCAAACCTTTCACTAAATAAATAACACTTGAGACTACAGGTATTCAACCGCAGACAGCCTTACCAGTTCGGCGGCTTTGAAACCACTAAATTGATAACCCGTGTATTAGGGATGAACTTTATTTGGAATGAGTAAAATGGTTTGATTTATTTCGTTATAGTCCCTATACAGATGGGTTGCCTAAGAACATAATAATCGTTTCTCAAACGCCCATTATTGGCCGGCATTTGACCAAATTTTGCGTATACACTTTAGCTAGACCCCATACAAATCCTATTTTATTACGGCCTTTTTTAGAACTCAATTTGCGTTTGAGTTCTAAAAAAAAGATAAGTAAAATTAAGGATGTGCGATTAATCGGTTAATCAAACTTGTTGATTAATCCGCATTTCGGTTAATCAGTTAATAGATTAATTGAAAGCTTTGAATATTCTGATCTACGAATAATCAAATAATTTGAATGAATTTGATTTTTCGAATTTGAATATTTATTCAAAATTCAAATATTTTGTATACAGGTTTCAATATTATTATTTAATTCTTCGATTAAGTAATTAATCATAACTTTTTGAATAATCAAGATAATAATTATTCGATTAATCGTAACTGATATGATTAATTCAAATGCGCGATTAATCAATTAATTAATTAATCCGGGTATTGTTTAATCGTGTTGTCTGATTAACTAACTAACCGCACATTCCTAGCAAAGACGGATGTTTGTTATCAAAAATGAGTTTACTGCATTTCAAAATAATTTATATGAAGAACACAACACTTTCGCAAGAATTTTTGACTAATTTTTGAGACACTCCCCTAAAGTATACCAAAAATTACACCACGATCAACATCTCCTTCGGACTTCAAAAATTGTTGACTCTGCAATTTATTAATAGAAGTGGTTGTGGACCATGTGGAGCTCAAATATTCCGGCAAGTAGGCTCCAACATGCTTGTGGTGGGTAATGATCCCGTGTTCAACGGTTGTTGTTTTTTCTTATTTCGCCAAAGACTTCGAAACAAATATTTTGCTGCAGCATTCCGAATGGATCGTTCTACTCTATTTCGAAAAATAGAGTAAATTAGAGAAAATTAGAAAATCATGTGTGCGGCGCAACTCATTTACCAAAAATCTTTTTCCTCCAAAAAGATCTCTATAATTGACTGCTGCTGAATTTTCTTCTTTATATGGCCGCCGTTTAAAGTACCCCTATCGATTTTTTTTTTTTGTAACAAAAGCTATGCTCAGAAACCTCTTTGACGACCGAATGCTCCCGCAATATTTAATTCCAACGAGTGTAACTTAAGTTAAAACTTAACTAAAAGCTATGGTAAATAATAACAAATTAATCTTATAATAACTGCTGGCCCACAGTATTGATGTTTCCTGGCATAGCAATCGATTTTGGACGATCTTCAGAAAATTTTCTCGTGACAAAATTCGTACATAGATGTTTATTACCATTTTTTTGTATCGAGATGAATTTTTGAGGCCTCTGTAAAAACGTTTATAACCTTCTTAATGCAACACATCTTAAGCACGCGTCTTATGAAAAACGGTAAACTTTATGCTGACGCTAGTTTCAATGTATTTGATTTGTGTACTGCAATTGTGAAATCTCAAACATTTATGTGACATCTCTGTTACCAATGGACCGCCCTATAAACTACAATTTTCATTGAAATTCGATTGTATTGTATTTGATTGTATTTATATGAAGCGAACCATGCGAACCATGATTAAAGCAGGCATTCATATCGGCCTACATATTGATATAGTTGCCATACAAACGGATCTGCCGACAGCTTTTATGTAGAACGCGGAAAAGTTTTTTTTATAGGAAGGTCTATTTATAGTGTGATTTCTCCTACACAATATCATCAATATAAATATCATCAATCTTTGCCCACATCTTCATCAGAATTTTTCCAGGGGAAACCATTAATATCGAGACTTTAAAAAAAAGGTAATTGTTTTCGATAGTTGCCATAAATAACCATTTATGTAGACCCTTTCACTTAGAAACTTCTTAAACGAAACTGAATTTTTAATTTCAGTATTTTCTTTAACAGATTTGATATTGGAGTTGTTGAGTCTTATTCACAATAATTTAAAATAGCTTTAATAATGCTGTTACCAAAAATTGTATTCATTAATGTCTCTATTAAACGTTTTATAAGAGGGCCGTTTTTACTGAATGTTTTTGCCTTCAATAAAATTTTTTTAGGTAAACATTTACAAAAATGTCCACGTTTTTTCGATTTTTCCTGTTTTACTTCTACTGTAATTATTAGAGTTTTACCCTTATTCTCATAATCTATGCATCTACGTAATAATTGCATTTGTTAACTTTAATTATCATCACAAATAGTAAAAAATTTTATCAAAACAATTGTTTGTTTACATAGTGATGAGCAAAAAATCAAAAAAATGATGCAACTTTTCAATATACGGAGAATCCCAGAGAGTTTGCTTGAGATTATATAAGTCTTTCTCTATGTTTGTTTTTTAAATTATGATCGATTATTTCAGTTATTAAATGTTTCACAGCCGTGTTGCTTGAAATTTATCAATAAATTAAATAAAAATTTGAATAACTTTTTTCATTATTATTTCATTATTCGGTTTTTGTTTACTTTCCCTGTACAACAAAATCAGTTTAAATTACATTTAAATAGTGTTGGAAAGTACAAAAACACACAAAATACTTTTTTTTGAATATTTTTCCTATGAAACCTTTGATAGGTCCAGAAACTTCAAAAAGCAAAATAATTTTTTTAAGCTATGTTTATGTTTTTTTTTTTAAGAATAAGTTCCTCATCGAAGGTGTTATTTATTTAGTGAAAGGTTTGCTATTTACAAATTTGGATCGTTTAACAAGCGCAAAACGCGTAAAAATACATAAAACTTACTACAATATTGGTGATTCAAACGTGATTCAATGCGACCATTTTTGGCTTTGCTGCTTGAGAAGAAAGCCTAATTCTACGTTTTGACGACGTCAATTGGCTACTGTATTTACAGGGATAACTCCCAAACGTACGAAGTGGAACGAAATGTGCGAAAAAGTGGTAGAAAATTACCCCAAAGGATCCACTGCTGCAATCAATCCAGAGGCAGTCATTTACATGCCATTGTATTTCGTACATAATGGCAAGGTAAAAGCATTATGATGAGATAAAAGTTTCATCGAAATCATATCTTTATGTGTGTTTTATTTAACTTTACTTTTGTAACTGAAAAATGGATAAACTAACGGTTGCCGCATTGAACGCTCTGTAAGCTTGGCATTTTTATTGAAAGTTTCAACTTTCTGTAAAACTATTTCAGCTAAATTGTTCCAGTTTAAGTTCACAATTGTTTGTAAATTTGGAGCAAGTTTGTTATCTCAATCATTATAATTTTTCAATTATTTCAATTTGCATTTGGTATTATCGTTGTTGAATTTAGCAACAATTTATCTTTAAAATTGTCAATTTGTTTACGTAGCTATGAGTATATATTCGAAACCAATAATATTCGTTTATTCGGTTTTTATACCCGATTATTCAAGAATTAAACTTACTATAATTTACAACTCCAAAAACCCTTTCTATATTTGCCGGAGAATTGAATCATTAAATGTTCCTTTGTTATAGAGTTCAAAATCTGTCAAAAACAATTGAAAATTTAGAATTACATTTTTTCTTTACACTTGGTTTTGATTTATCTTATCTGTACTTCGTCATATGTAAAATGGGCGAAAATGATCAATCTCAAATATTTGTTCAATAGCTAAAAGTCTTTCCATAAACACTTTTTTTTACAAAAGCTTAAATAAAAGCTAAAACCTTTAATAATCAATGAACGTTTTAAAACCAGTTTTGTGTTTCTTTATGAATGAGACCCTCTGGGACTTATAATTTATAGAAGGTTTCATAAAGAGTATTTTAATTATGAGTAAAAATTTTTGTTGCATTTTTACGCCTTTCAACACTGTTTACGTGTAATTTAAACTTATTGTGATGTGCAAATAAAGTAAACAAGAACCGATATATCGAATAATAAAATACGTTATTTACATTTTTACGAAACCTATTGATAAATTTCAAATTATAGGGAAAACTAAATATTTACCAGCTGTAATAATTGTTGATAATGTTTTCAACATATATAGGAAGAAGTTGTAATTTGAAATAAACTGTCTTAAATTCTCTGGCAACTGGATATAAAAACTGATTAATGAAAAGCTGCTTTATTGTTTTGACTTTTTACTCATCTCTATGTAAATAAGCAATTTTTTTGATGAACTTTTTTTTTAATAATTTCAGTAATAATTAAAGGTACTGAATGCAAGGATTGCATAGATGCACATTTTGTTAGAATAAGAGTAAAGTTTTGGTAGTATTTCAGTAGAAATAATTTAGAAGAAAATTAAAAAATGTTCTGAACTTTTTGCAATTGTTTGTAAAACTGTTTGGTAAAACGTTTAACAAAGAGGATAATCTTATAGAATGTTTAATAGAGGTTTTGTTTGGCTCGTGAATAACATTTTTGGGTACAATCTTAGTAAACCTATTTTAAAATATTATGAATAAGACTTATAGTCTTTATAAACCCTTTCTAAAGAAATATGGAATATGCTTTGTTTTAAGTTTGTTTAAGTTTAACGTAAATCCGTATGAAAAGAAAAATGAAAATTCCGAAATTTCTGTTAGCATCTTTTGTTCAAAGACGCCAATCGACAATACGTGGCAACACTAAGGCAGCAACATTTACATCGGCATTGCAACATAGGAAGGTGAGACATTGGGGGTGGTGGGTGATTTGGTTGGGCAAAATAAGGTTAAAATCGAAATCGATAAAAAAATATTGGACTGATCTAAAATTAGAAGAATACACATGAAGAGTACTGACGACGACGTCGTCGCCGTCGTCGCTGTCTATCTCAAAGCAAACGAGGAAACTGAAGCCGAAAACCGTCCACAGACAGAAAATGTGTAAGAAAACTACGTAACCGATAGAGAGGAGAGATTAATAACCGAAAATAAGTGAAAAAGTAGGCAAACCAAAAAACAAAAGAACAAAAAAAAGAAATGGAAATAAGGTTCGTAGACAAGTGGAGATTACACTTGCGCTCATATTTCACCCCACATAGAAATGTCTGTTGTACTAAGTGGGTCTTTTTAGTTCAATTGCATTCGTTAATGTTTTGAACTTTTAAAGTTCATTTATTATTTTTTCATTCGTGTTTTTTTTTTTTCTTTTCAATAAACGACAGTCTTCTTTCTATCAAATGGTTATGAATTGGATGAATTCTATATTAATATAAATGAAAATTAGAACAAAGAAAAGAAAACCTCTACGCTAATTTTACACAGGTCGACAAAACTCACATAGCATTGTTTTTAACAAGTAAAATTCACAAATTTTCACTAAATATAGTAACAATTTCTTAGTTTTTGTAGTTTTTATTCGATAACTTGTTGCCATTTTGAAGGCAATTCCATTATGCCTGTCTCTTGAAATCCTATTCCCTAATGTCGTGGAACTGCTACAGTCGATTTCCATAAGATCTTCTTGAGACAAGCTTTTATCAGCAATAGACATTAAGTATTGGTACTAAATCTTAGCAGTAGCGTCGGAGTATAACAACCTTCCAGCTAAACCTCCGGCTTATTATCGATGTATGCAGCCAGGCGTTTTGCTGATGCAACACAATTCCTTTCCTATTGCCCATTCCTTAACATAGCCAAATGTTGACACCACAGTTCGAATTAAGAGTTAGGCAATTGGAGAGCAGCTTTTCGACAATTGGCCTTCTAGAACTAGATGCATCAATGTCACTAAAATTACCGGAAAGGAATCGGAGAAACCAAAAAACATAAACATCATTCGCGTTTTCAGTCGCATAGCTTGGATTTCCACATTTATCGAAGAAACTGTGGCATATTTTCTATTCGCTGGTACCCATCTTTGAGGCAGGCTCAAACAATAGTGAGTTGATAAATCACAATACAATCTGGGTAGCTTGTTAAATACGAAATACTATCTTTCTAATACCATCCAACGTAACCCAATCGCACTTATACAACGCGACATACAGGTTACTAGTGCCATCTATTAGAAAAACAATGGTTGTTTTTACTATAACTTGTATATCTCAACATAATTATTTGAACATTTTGAACCCTTTTATAACATACGTTTTTTTTAATCAAGTTATTCGCAATGTTTTTTTTTATCAATAATTGAATATGACTAACTTTTATCATCGATTATTTATCAGACTTTGTTAAAAAGTCGCATAAACATTCCAAGAAAGTCGAGAATGAATTGAAAGCGAAGAACACTCTATACGACCGTAAACCTGTGCCGATAAGAATCATGTCCAACAAATCCGACATCTAATGCTCAAAATCTGTCGATTAGCAAATAGGGTAGTTGCTAATGAAGTTGGTACTTCAAATAGATCAGCCAGCTCCATTGTAGAAGACGCGTTTGTTTTAGTTAACCGTCCCTCTAAAATCCATTAAAAGATGAGTTCTAGCTGCAATGCGTTATTGCGGTAGATGAACTTGAATCTGTGGTTACAATCCGGAAGCAATCGGCTAATTTAATAAGTACCATGCAAGACGTGAAGAAAGCAAAAAAGTTTTTTGAAGTTTTCTTCGAAGATTTGAAGATTTCTTCGGTAATTTGTCCATTTGGGTAATTATTGGTGTTTGATTAAATATATTCGCAAAAAGATGGATTTTTGCACAGACAGGTCTTGGTTTTCGGACAACAATAATACGCTGCCTCATACTGCATTGAATTTTTTACGAAAAATCCAAAGAAGATCACTCTACAACCACCATATTGGCCTAAAACAGTATACGCTGATTTGCGGCTAATTCCCAAACCCTAGAGACCCTCCGAGAACATTGCTTAGAGGTGATTGAAGCAATTCCATGTGAGTCCCAGCATGCTCCGAAAGCCATATAGCAAATAGGTCATTTTGTAATGCTTCGAGGATTGAGAAACAAGTTGGAGATGGAATAGCTTTGGGTGAATAATTATAGATTTTTTGAACAAAAATAAAAACTGGTCCTTCTGAAATTATGTCATAAAGTTATTTTCCGCTTCATCTCCAATTTATCAGAGTTATTCATTTGGTGGTTTCAAAACAGCCGACCTGGCAAGGCTGTCAGCTGTTAAAAATGCTGTTTATTTAGTGAGAGATTTGCCGTTTATGAATATGGTGATTCAAATGTGGACACTTTTCGAACATTATGGTGTGATTATGTTCGTCATAATCGAATGCATAGAATTTGCAAGATTTTGAACAGAGTTAAGGAGACTGGAAGCGTTACAGATGTGGTCAGGCCTGTGCATCATCGCAATGTACGTACTGCCGAAAATATCGGTTCTGTTAGTGAAAGGGCGGAAATAACGCGAATTTCAATTCAGAGCTTTATGGCCGTATGAAGATTAGGAACTGGGCGATATGTGGTTTCTGCAAAATGGTGCCACGAGCCGCACAAAACGACCGATTGAAAAGTTCCCAGAAAGAAAGAAAGAAAGCCAATTGGCCACTACAGATCATGTGCATTTTAAAACCAACACTCGTTAAGTTATCGGCGAGATATTGCCCGAAATGTGTGAAAAAGTGGCCGAAAACTGCTTCAAAATGATGCACTGCTGCAACCAAACCATAGGCGGTTATTTAAATATTTGATTTCATATATATTGACAATACATATGAAATATTGTATTTTATATATAATGACAAGGTCCAAGCATTACAAGTATAATGAAATGAAAGTTTGATCGAAATCATACCTTTATGTGTGTTTTATTTAACTTCACTTTTGAAACCAAAAAATGAATAACCCGGTATTTCAGAAGCCTGGTCCTTCCAACAGACTTTTGATTGCTCTTTTCCTTGCCATTCATCGATTTCGTCGTCGAAACCTTTTCGTGCTGAAGCGGTTGGGTTCATTCCCATACCATGACCTAGCCAACGCAATCGCTTTATTCGAGCATTAATGTGCTTGACCACGTCGATGTCGGTACATAGCCTACACAATCCACTGTTTATGTGAAGATGATGGGTAAATATATTTTCCTGAGCATTTTCATCTCTTCATCCGCTTGTGTAATAACCCAAAATTCTGCTGTACCGTATCCAACGTGTGGTACGGTCGGATTTTTGTTTGTAGGGAAAGGGTATGCTGGATATGCCACAAGGTGGTAGGAAAACCAAACTTGTATTTAATTTGGACATAACTTGAGTGTCAATAAAATATCTGCGGACGTGTTTAGGCATATTATGGAGAAATGGTCGAAATTTTCAATGAAGTGGAAATAGCAATATCAGTATTTAATGATATCAAAGCTGCTAGGGCAAATGGTCTGCCATTAGAGCTGTGGTGGCTTAGAGCAATGGTGAAGGGCTTATAATGCACTCTCATCAGCTTCTAAAATCCAATTTGGATCTAACCTGGTTGGGCTTCATCAGGATGGCTTTAGATTAGGTAAATCGGCAACCGATATTCAGAAATTCGGAGTAAGGCAAAACTTGGATCAGATATTTACTCATATTGGATGCTGTCAAGGATATGTTTGAAAATTAAAATTTGTTTTATCTTGTCTAAATGTATCTTGTCAGATTACTTTTTCCAGAAATCTAGTCCAGAAATCCTGGAAAAAACCGTAGTAAAACGCAGCGACAGTTATTATCTCTTCCTTCGACAGTCCGATTCGACAACATTTATTTGAATCTATGCCTGTATTTGGCAACCTGTGCAGTTAGCACGCATTTGTTGAATAAAATCCGTTAATGCAAAGTTTGCAGTGATGATATTCAAAGATATTCATCTTAGCCATGTTTTTTTTTCATTGCATGTGATGCCGGTAAAATCAGAACCTTTTGTATGGGCTGGCCTGTACTAAATGTAATCAAAATTCAAAGAAAACTGGCTTTTGGTAGCAATACAGCCAAGCTTGGAAAGGCCCTTAATGTGAGAGTTGTGTGAAAATATTTGAAATAGACTTGGTAAGCGATCCAACCAAATAATACGAATTTTGGTTAAATTCCAGATGAAGTTGTGGCTTTTAAAATATTTCACGATTTGCTTTGCATTAAATTTATGTAAGAGGACTAATATCGTCCATTTTCGTTCTAGGCTTAAACAAAATATGTATGGAAAATTAAATTGAACAGTCAAGAGATGGTAAATGTGATTTTTTTCTCAATGAGATTTTATCTGTCTATGGACGCTCAGTCGAAAGTACTAAAAAGGGATATAATCAGAAAATTGTGACAAGATGTTCGTACCAACTGCCTCCGCTTTTAACGATTTTGGTTTATGTATTCTGCTACAACCTGTTGTAAGGAAATTGGAAAACAACAGTTACGAATTGGTTTACGAATTATGGTGTCTTAAATTTTAGATTTGTATAGAGAGGACTCTAAATTTATGGCATCGTATCTAAATACGGAAATGGTTTTTTGTTAAACTGTCGTTTCCAAGGCTACGTCATCAAAATTATTAAAAAAAAATAATGTTGCTGAAAAAGAAACCTTCAACTGAAAAATGTCTTTTCAATCATTATATCTCGAAAAGCGTATTTTGAAAATCGTTTTCTATTTACTAACAACTTTATTTTGTTAGCAATAGCATAGCAAATATCAGAATTCGAAGTCTAAGTGGCCTTTGTTTTAGAATTTACAGAAAAATTTAATAATATGGATATCCAACATAAAATTTTAGACACAAATCTTCCATATATAAGGTATAGTAAGAAGAAATCCATTATATTTCCAATAGATGGTTTTAATACTCTGTCTCTCGCGCTGTATTCGGGCGATTGGTTTATCCCACATGGAGTTAGAAAGAACAATTTTGTGCTCAAAAAAACCACTCGGACAGTTTTGTGATTGCTTGACTCAGTATTGTTGGACCGCGCGTCTGAAATGGACATAAGCAAAAAGCGCCATATTTTAGATTTACATATTTCTTCGACAAAGGAGAAAACGCAAACCATGTGGCTAAAAATTCGAAAATTGTTTATGGTCTTGATAACGTGGCAGCCAATCACGCAATTGTTGGTCTCATGAATTCCTTTCCGGTAATTTTGATGTCAAAGATGCACTACGCTCCCTAAGGCAATTGTCGAAAATGTCGATGAAACCATAGATCTAGTTAAGTTCGACCATCAAGTAATAGTCATAGTTTCGACTACCCAGCTTAGCGTTTCATAAGAAACCATTGGAAACCACTTTAATAATGTCGAAAGCAAAAATAAGCTCATCATGCGAGTTAACACATAAAAAACTTCATTTGCCGAAATTCCAATAAAGTCGACCCATTTATGAAGCGGAAGTAAGAAACTTCGGATAATGTCAATCGAAAACAGCCAAATCGTGGTGAACCGTCGTAAACGTTGGCCAAGCCAGGATTGTATTGGTCACGAAAGCTACTCTGTTTGTTTAATGGGATTAGTGCGGAATTGTGTTTTTTAAGCTGCTCGCCTATTGTCAAATTCTTAATACGCAAATGTACTGTTAATAATTGGGCTGTCTGAAGCAAGCACTTGTCCAGAAGCAACCAGTTTTGGCTAATACCTATAGAAGACGTGATTGGGTTCCGGCAGGATAGCGCTAAGACACACAAATCAATAATAAATTGATTGAGAAATTCTTATGCCTCCACTTTATAGTACGGACTTGCCACCTTTTCCTGTCTATGGTGAATGATTTTGCTGGTGAAAAATTCGCTTCAAAAGAATCTTGTAAAAATCGACTGTACCAGTTTAATTTTGCTAACAGCCACGAAGCTTTGTGTGAGCAAAACATAATGGAATTATCTTCAACATGGCTGTAAGTTATCAAACAAAAACGGTGCATATTTAATCTGAATCGGATCAATCTAGCTATGCTAAATTAAGCCTTCAATGTCATTCAAAAATATTGGATTTCATTTTAGTTTTTATTTCATATAAGTCAGTTGATCGGACTGAAATGTTTGTGCTGATTTAATTCTTCCGCTAATACGAATTACATTTTTTTATTCGATACAATTGAAGGAAGCACAGTTTATGACCTTTAAAATGATAACAACATAAAAACAAGACGCTATTACTGCTATTAAATATGACGCCGCAGACATAATAATATCTCCTTTAAAGAATATACAAATCAACGATTTGAGTCATCATAATTCGCAGCCATCATGACGCTAGGGTTAGTACACGCCACTGTTATTCGCATGATCGCGAGTTCAATCCCTAATATAATTATCTACCATTATTTGAGAGGCCTTCATCTCGATCTGTCTGACGAAAACTTTGACTAATCGACAAGGCAAGTTGATGCATTCCAAATCGTGACGTTCGGAATCATCACTTAACTGTAGGTTCCAATGAGTGAGTTTAAAAATAGAATGCTTGTAAGTTTACTGAATGTGAGAAGCTCTCCCATATCCCTTTGATATGTTTTTTTTAATTCATAGGGCAAACCGATTGCGTTAGCAAATTTTTTAGGTTTTCTTGTAATATTTTGTAGTAGAACACGTAAACTGAAAGGAATTCACCTCAGAGATAGTCGAGTTGAAAATATCTAAAATCTTTGTGTCGAAAATTTATGATTTTACCCAAAGATTTTTCCCAAATTAACTTCACCAACTTGTTACTTTTTCATTATTAAAAATACGTATTTCATGTATTTCATAGTACGATTTTAACCAATGAAACTACTTTGAAAGTTTGTCGACCCGTGTAAATAAAAATCTATCTACTACAAACTAACTTGGTAAGTTTATAATTTAAATAGGAATAAAAAAAAAACAAAAAACAAAGAAAAAACAACCGAACGGAATAAGCAAAGCCAACACGCCACATGTGTTGAGTTCACATCTCTCACTCACTTACCCGTTTTGTTTAATTTGTAAATTTTGAATGTTTTTTATTAAACCTCTGGCCAGAAAAAAAATCAAATTATAATTTGTGGTGGTCCAGCTGTTGGTGAAAATCTCGTCTGAGGGGGGTTTCAGCCTTTTTGCTTGCGTTTTTATATTTATATTGTTGTTATAGCTGTTTGGTTGAATGGTGGCTCCTTTATTTTGGTATTTATGATTTTGTTTTTGTGTTTGTTCTGTTTTTTTTTTTTTTTGGAGATTTGTCGATAGGCTTTCTCCCAACTTGTTGAATTGGAATTTCAATCGGATATTTTTGCTTTTTCTTTTCTTTTTTTTTTTGTTGGGAGGGTGGATGAGTTGAAGCTTTAATTGATGTCTGAAAAACGATGTAATTTCAATTTAAGCATTTTCTTGTTTCCGTTTCCGTTATGTTTTTTTTTGTTGGTTGTTGTTTTTACTGTCGATGTTGTAGTAGTAGTTGTTGTTGTTGTTTTGGTTTTGGTTGTAGTAACTATAGAAGGATATGGATATATTTTTGTTGTTGCTGTTGTGTTTTGTGTTGTTGTTGTTGTTGATTTGTTGCTTTTGCATCGATGATTGGCCATGCACACACACGCACCCAATTGTCATATACCATAACTACAGATATTTATTTTCGAGTGTTGTAAAAATTTCAAATAATGAATTTTCATTACGCTGCAATAAAAAAAAGAACGAAAAAAAAAATAAAATTATGATGTATGTACGTGTGTGTGAGTTTTTTTATTTCTCAAAGTGAGACAAATTGTTACATTAATTGGTGTTTTTAATTGCTTTGTGGAATTTTTTTGTAGTTGTTGATTATTTGTTAACTGTCCACTGAAAATTGGCCCATAACGTTTGACGTGCAATTCAATCAAGCAGAATGTGTTGCTATTATTTTGTTTATTTATTTATTTTTTTGTTATTGTAACTTGTGTGAAACTTTTTTGATTTAAAGTCCAATCGTTTGCATTTTCCTTTCTATTGTTTTACAAATCCATTTTCCGCCTGATATTAAACAGTTTCGTGCTCAGATGTTTTGTTATTTGCTGGCGGTTTATAATGCTCGTGAATTAGATTTAAGACCCAAGTTTTCCCCAGTTAATTTATACTTTGTATAATTTAGTTTTTTTGTTGTTGTTTTTTGTTTGTTTCTTTATTACACCAACGTCCTGGGTAACAAATCCTGGGTAGTAAAGTTAAGTCAGTGTTCACTTAAAGTGTCGTATAATTTTGAAATAAAACACAACAACAGATTTAAATGTATTTGCCTTGTTGGAATTTTATTAAGCTTCTTTATTTGAAGAACATTTTCCATAAATAAAAAAGGAGAACATTCTTGTACAAACCATTTTAGGCACTTGTGGTTTTATAATTTTAATAAGATTTACAAGAATATATTTGGGTTTCATTGTGGATGGTAATGAAAAATGTTAATTAAGTTCGTGCTCGAGTACATCAAACAAACCAACGGCGTTAAATTTGATGGTACTACAAAACGATTGCTACCACAGTTTGGTGTTTCCAAAGGGCTTCTTGCACATATTTCACTGAGATATCGTGGTCGTAATCAAACAATGCATTTATTAATGGACTGCCCTAAAATGTATGGTCTAGTAAGTCATTTCGAATTAATGTTATATCACCCGCTGACGTATTGCGATCTTAATAAGTCGACTGCAAATGCTGTACTGACTGTAGTACTCTATGCGATATGGCAATTAGGGCGAGTCACAAATGTATGGAGGAAAGCATTTTCTTCGAATTAATGTATGTATTATTATCTATTATTATTGCCATTTGTTGAAAGGAAAAAACCCGGTAAGACACAGCTCGATACGGGAAATGCTCTATAAAGCCATGAGATTATAATTTTTGCAAAGTTCGTATGCCCTTGCAAAGCAATACTGTTCAAGGATTCTTCAGATAGATCTTGAACGGTATTATACCCTACCATGCGATCCCTTCATCATTATAAATGAAATGGTAATGAGCTACAGCATAAAAAATCTCGAATTTACAATAGATTCAACCGGTACTATCTCTAACTAAAGTCATAGCATTAAGAGTAATACCATTAGTCGCAGATAAAATGAATGAATGAATGAATAAAAAAAAATCCTGATTGCCCTGTCTGATTGCCCCGCTTTTTTCTGATTTCTGCATATTTAAATGCCAACAGTTCACAAAATCAACGATGACGCCAAGATGCATTAACTAAGATCTCAGAAATGTAAAACTTTTCGGGCTACTTCAAAATGGCGATAATTTATCGAAAAAACCGGATCATTCAATCTACGTTAAGTAAAGCCTTCAATGTCGTCATACAAAAAAAAAAAACAAATAATAATAATGGCTTTCTTTTTACTACCTCTCATATTAACATTAGCTCAATTTTAGGTGCCATGCCATGTTCCAATAGCGGATCATGGTTGGAGAAATATTGGTTATTGTGCCAACAGCCGCATATAATTTAATTTAATAACCGCAAAAAGTAACACCCAGAAGAAGGTCGAGTATTTTTTAACCAAATGGGGTTTATACCTTTTTAATACCTTTAAAAGAAGATAAAGTATTTTGTAAGTTTCTTGGCTGAAACTTCTTAAATCTAATATTATGGCAGATCATAGCCGATCTACTCTTGCTGGTACCTTCCTTACTAATTGATGTACTCTCCGAAATTCAATTTCTTCCCTGTAACTCCTGATTCTATTATTTAAGTATACATTTTTGGCTAAAATCTAAAAAACTCGGTGGGATAACTATATATTTTCTGTTGCCTCCCCCCTTCCAATTGGCCGATCTAAAACTGCCTTCATAGGTTCATATCACCTATACAGTTATACTAATTTCAGTTGAATTTTGGTAAAGGTTAAATGTCTGCTAAGGCAGTGTTTGACAATGAAAATGGACCGCATTGTCAATGGACCTTATTTCGCTACTCATACAGATTGATCGACTTTACGAAATTCAGTTATTTTTCATATAACCCCTAGCACATAGATTGCCGAGGCCTGCATTTTTAGTCCATTACTTTTCTCTATAATTCTTGGTAAAATTTGCCCTTTTCTGTGCCTTCCAAATGATTGCTTTAACCCGGGTATTTTCAGGTTGATATCTTCTATACAATTACATTAACTTGATGCACATTAAGGGTTTGCTAATGTAAATGGATCGCATTGTCACGCCCCTTCCGGGACGGATTTTTCCTCCTTTAACTTCTAACTCATAAACAGCAGCAACATCGTTGTTATTTCATTATATTGCTTTACGAGTATAACGCCTACCAAAGTTTTAAAAAATCGGTCAGGTAATCGCGCTCCTTCTAGTACCTGCCACACAAATGAGCGATTTATTCCATATAATCTTTTATCCCCAAATTTGTGAGCATCATCTAATTATAATCCATGGTAGAAGGTGAAAAAATCACCCGAGTAACTTCACTTCTTCAACTTCAATTACTTTATTTCACCTATATGCTGCTGGATTCACATCTCTTTTATTCATTGTACTAAATGTACTAAATACGACCGACAATGGTGCGATGGCTAGTAGAAACGCACGACCGCGGGTTCGATCCCGCTTACAATCACCTATTATTATTTCAGCGGCGATCACCTCGATGTGTGTGATGAAGTCGACGAGTAGTCGAGTAATCGACAAGTCTGGTAAATCCTTTTCAAACTATGACGATCGGAATCATCGTCACACTGCAGGCCCCATTGATTAAGTCTAAAAATAGAACGCGTTTAAGCTCATTGAATGTGAGAAGCTCTCCCATGTCTCATTCATGAGATGCGGGGGAACTTGCTTTTATGTTTATTTACTAATGCATTAATTTAAAGCATTTTCAATTGAGATTTATCACATTTCTTCTGACACTTTGAACACTTTGGCTTTCTCCTGCATTTTGGCACCAATGCAAAAGAACATTTGGTGAAGGCATATCTAACATAGTCTCCCCCTAAGTAAAACATTTAGTCAATCATTTGTTCCAAATCGTTTTCCCTGAAACATTCTGTTGAGACACGCATTCTTCGACATATGATATTTTCTCTTGATCCAGTTCTCTAAACAGTTCCAAAGTGCTCATAACATACGCTATTTAATATTCTTCATTTTTAAAGATAATCCATAAAATCCTTGGGGAATCCACAAAAAAAAAAAAACAACAAAAACGGAGGCTTTACGTGCTTTCATCAAGTCATATCTACGATTCAATGTTGCGGTATCCCGTGCGAATATACAATTTTTTGCTGTTTTTAAACCACGTCCAACAGAACTTCATCAATAACATGTATACAAGTATGGCTGTGTTCCACTGTTACCACTATATCTTATGCCCACATTTTTATACCAAATTGTGAATGCACTCGCTTTTGCTGCCTTTAGAATAACAACTTTCTCCTGCAACTTCACTTTTTGACTATAGAAAATATTTTTCATGGTAGTTTGATAATTGGAAATTTATTCCGTTCAGCATCATCAGTGCGCGTAAGACCTCATTTAAAATCAGCAAACAGTCGAAAATGGTTGTTTTCTTCTACTGCTAAAAATCATATCTAAAAAACTATGTCTAATCCACATATGAAATCAAATGTACTAGGAATAATTCCATCGATTTTTTCTCTGAGCCAATCTCTGTATGCTTGTCCTGGGACTTATTGATCGGTGTTGGACTTTCTCAAATCAAATTCAAATTACAGGCTAAATTCAATCATTTTTATCACTACTATTTTTGCCAACTTCAAACGCTTAACCAAGATGATGTTAATTTTTTCGGCCCATTGACGACTGATTAGAATTTAGAAAAATTTCAATGTTTTTCATATTTTTAATCAGGAAAATGTTTCTCAGTAATAGTTTGATTCATTAATCCACTTGTCACTTTTAATTCACTTTGATTCACTTGTCCATTGATAGCAACTATTTGTCGATGGTTTTCTGAATTTAGACGTGGTCGTACGGACGCCGATGATGCTGAATGTGACGGATTATTAAAGGTGGTGATTACATCATAATCCATGAAAAAATCTTGTAAACTATTTTCGATAATTGAAAAATTGAACTTGAGTAATCTTTCTTACACAAAACACAATGATTTTACTTTGCTTGAAAAATGTCAATAGCTAAGAGTGGATCACAAACATCGACGTATTAATGAAACGGAAAAGTTAATCCATTTTTATTTGAGTTTGAGAAAAACATAAAGTTGTCTTTATAAAATTTCAGTTATTGTTATGAGATATTACATTTTAGACCTATTGGCAGTTTTTGACTATCGTATCCGTATAATACACAAAAAACACATTCATTGGAATGTCTTGCCCACAAACTCTTCCACTATAACTAAACCTGTCTAGAAACTATCTTAAGTAACGTCGTAACAGCCTGCTAGAATTTCATCGTAATCCGATATACGATATATGAGAGTATATATAACACACAAACATTCATATTTATATAAGTTATAGTAAACAGAAATCCATTATTTTCCCATTATATCTATATTTGACGTTGTATAAGTGTAGCCGGGTTATAATAGAAGTATAAGATTTCACAATCAAAAAACTACTTAGACAAATTGTAATGGCGTGACTCAGTATTGTCTGAGTGCGCCTCAGAGGTGAATACCTACAGATAGAAAATACGTAATATTTCATTGTTTTTCTTAGAGAAAGGCGAAAACACAAGCTAGACGGCTGAAAATGTGAATAATGTCTATGGTCCTGATACTGGAACATCGAATTTAGCGCAATTTCCGATTCCCTGATTACGTTCCGATAACTAAAAGGACTGCGATCGCCACCGAGCTACACATTACACAAAAAAAAAAAAAAAAACGTTGAATAAACCTGATTACAAAAAGAAACTCGAAGTATGGATACCGCAGGAGTTAACGCGAGAAAACTTCATGAACTGAATTCCCCTCTGCGAATCGTTGCTGAACTGCAATAAAATAGACCCATTTTTGAAGTGGATGATAACTGGTAATGAAAGTTTCAGAAAAGTTGAATACATTTTGATCCTGCAGTTAGTTTATTATGAAAAAAAAGAATTGTATGTAAGAAATGTTTTTTTCCACGTTTTTAATGTTTTTATATTTGACTCATGTTCGGAACGATACAAACATCTCACCGAAATTCTCTTATATTGTGCGTTAAACGCCGCAAATCTTGCCATTAGATTTTTTGGATAGATTTAGTATTTTCTGCGGTTATGAGGAATAATGGACAGTCGAAAATATATTAAAAACATTTGTAAAATAATATGATTTTTCGATCTATGTGCGAATTACCTGATATTTTAGGGCAGAGCTAATAAATATGTGGTACTACGTACTTCATGAAATATATTATGATTATATATTGTATTATAACGGGTTATCCAATTTTCGGTCTCAAAAGTAAAGTTAAACAAAACACACTCAAAGCTATGATTGCGATGAAACTTTTATTTCATTATAATGCTTGGGCCTTGCCATTATGTACGAAATACTATGCCATTTAAATGGCCTCCTCTGGATTAGTTGCAGCAGTGGATCCTTTTAAGGTAGTTTTCGACCACTTTTTCCCACATTTCGGGCGGTATCTCGGCGATAACTTAACGAATGTTTGTTTTCAAATGCTACAATGTTTAGGGATTTTACGCGTAAACGCGGTGTTTGACGTAGTTCCACAAAAAAGAAGTCTAACGGCGTCAAATCGCACGATCTTGGTGGCCAATTGATGTCGCCATAATGTCACATTACGCTTTCTCAGTTATCATGCGATTATAGCGTTCTGAATTGAAATTCGGATTTTCCACCACACTTTCGCTAACGGAAGCGATATTGCGTATATGCGTACATTGCGATGATGCACAGGTCTGACCACATTTGTAACGCTTCTAGTCTCTTCCAGTTTCTTTATAATCTTGTCAATTCCTTGCACAGTAGATCGATTGTGACGACAATAATCACCCTGTAATGCACGAAAAGCATCCACGTTTGAATCACCACTTTTGTGGTAAGTTTTAACTATTTTTACGCGTTTTTCAGGTGTTAAACGATCCCAATTCGTAAATGGCAAACCTTTCACTAAATAAACAACATTTCAGATGGCAGGTATTTCACAGCTGACAGCCTTGCCAGACCGGCGGTTTTGAAACCACTAAAATGACCGACCGTGGCCGTGGTTCAACTCTGCATACAGCCACCTATCGTTATTTGAGCGGCAGTCATATCGATATGTTTGACGAACACTTCGAGTAGTCAATTAATCGACAAGTCTGGTAAATGCTTCTCAAACTGTCACATTCGGAATCGTGGTTAAAATGTAGGTTCCGTTGAATGAGTCTAAATATGGAAAGTGTGTTAGCTCACTGAATATGAGAAGCCCACCTATATAGCATTCATTGGATACAAGGGAATTTGTGTTTTGTGCATACTAGTTAATCACAGAATGGACATCGTTTTTCTTAATGACATGATTTCATAATATTCTGGTTTGGCAATAATTTTAAACTATCTTTTAAATCAGTATGTAAATGGTTACATTTATGCCTCTACCATGCAAAAACTTCTCAAATTTCAACTATTTCAAACTTTGCTAGTGCCAACTACTTTCCCTAATTTACACAAACACATATTTCCATATGCCAATCTTTCATATTGTGCTATCTTTTTGTCATCTATTTCGATGGAATTTCTTCGTTTACATCAAAGTATGCCGACGTCTTACCAAGGTTTCTCATTTGGCTCAAAAGATTATATCACTTTTGAGATTTTTCTATTTTTTGAACTAAAATCGAGTTCCTTTTATCACGTACATTGATAGGTACATGAATGGAGTGGAAGAATGCGTTTTGCGAAGCATACAAAAAATGATGAAACTAAAGTGAAAAAAGAAATTCCAAACATCCTGGCTAAGCAAAAATGTGTTTCTGATATCAAGGATGATGATGATTACGAGTTCGATTCCATTTCAGATTCGAATTCTAATGATGTTAAAGTGCTGATAGTTAAGTTTGAACTGTTACGGTGATAATGTTGCTGTCGTTGTTGTTTTTTTAGTTGGCATTGTTGGTGTTGTTGTACTACATGTTTGCCAATAAAAACACTGACATAGATTTTACACACACGTTTGCCCAAACATGGAGAACTACAGCAGTACAAGCAAAGTACAGCAACAGCAATTGATGGGTTCTGGTACTTGGGCTGGTGCTGCTGTTTTTGCGGCTCCTGCTGAGGATTTTCGTTGCGATATTGTTGTAGTTGTTGGCGTTGCTGCCAATGTTTTATAGTTGCTGTAGCGCTTCTGTTGTTGTCGTTGCTGTTGCACACGCTCTTGGAAGCCATTAAAACAATGAGTTATACACAATCTTTGTGCTCCCCATACGCATGCAAGCACTCTCATAATAACACACTGATGTATCATTCTACTCCTATTTCCGTTTAGTCCTTTACATGCACAGTAAAGGGAAAAAGTGAGGAACATTTTTGTAAACTAATATACGTTGCCAATACTTTTGGGAAAATCAGACAACAATAATGGGAACATTGAACTTTGTGTCAAATTATGAATCACACTTGAAGTTTTAGTACGACCGAAATTGACTGCCAGACAGACATATGCAACGTTTTTTTTTTTTCGTTCATGTCACCACTATAGGGGCATGAAACCAACTCTTTACATCCAGTATGGGCTGTTTTACTGATGCCAACTGCGACGTTACGCAGTGCTGCTTAAGACTGATTTTAAGCTGGCAATCCACAAACGATTTAATCTCAATGCCAACAATTTCAAACGTTAGATTTAGCTCGAAATTATCGGAAAAAAAACAATTTCTTTCCACACTAAGCAGGAAACCTACATTTTATAGCCAGTATTGGTATCTACAATATGTAGTGACAAGCTAGCCATTTCACTGAAGCCAACTGGTATTTGATCCGGTGTCATTTAAGATTGATTTTAAGCTGACAGTCTGCAAATGAATGTAACACTTATATTGACCATGGCAAACGTTTGATTCAGTTCGAAATTTTCGAAAGTATGCCGAACAATTTTTCTTTCCGGATAGGGATATTCGATATAACTAAATTGGCGAGCAAGTCTATCTTTACCTAACTCATGATTGTCACGAGGAAATATTGTTTCCATAGTGTGGTACCTGAGCAATGTCGCTATGCAATTTTTTTCCAGGATACCGACTGATGTGAGTAGCTAAAATCTTCAACTATCATGACCCCTACATCAATGAACACAGAAAGGAAATGCAAGAAATCGCACCCCTGAAACATCCCCACTCATATTACGAAGATGATGGTTTAAGGATTTCCAGACTGCTTACAGAGGAAAGTTTTCTATCCCTTTGCAGACGTTCTCGACAAATAAGTGACTGATGAGTATCACGTCGACTGAAGTATCACGTCTGGATTTGCAGTTGGGTAAAGATTTAATTTTAGATTTAGAATCGTATTCATGAATACGAGTATTTATTGAAGTTTTAATAAATAAATTTTCATGGCAAAAAATATTCTTGGAATCTTTAATAAATACAATGTTGTGAACAAGACCCTCTGGCAAAAAAAAAAAAAAAAATATGCGGTTTAAGGACCAACTGACTTTTTAAATTATGATTAAGGAAGAAACTTTATTAAAAAATTTTCAAAAATATTAATTTTAAGGATATTACATTTTTTTATTATTTTATTCAATATTTTGCGAAATATTTCGATTGACTTGGTCAATCATCTTCAGGAATGAATTTAAAACATTAAAAACGTTTTTATTAGTTGTTAACGGATTTAATAAAAATATTAAATATTAATATAAATATGTTATTATAAATATTATTAATATAAATATTATAAATATTAAATAACATTTTGATTTTCTGTAACTTCGAGCCAAATAAAACCAAATTCCTAAATAAATAAAAAAAAAACAAATTCCAAATAATACCTAAATCACAAAATTAGTCAACTATATAAGAAATAATGGCTCACATTTTCCTCAAAAAAGTGGTTTTCTTCGAAAAACAAATCAAAGTTTTGGAACATAACATAATGCAAATTTCGTTTAACACTTTACTTTTCAATGAAGTCATCTTTACTTTAGCAGATATTTGTTTATTGAAATTACAAAGAATTTATTTCCTTGCCGAAAAGTTGGTTAATCAGATATTCATTTATTGAAACTTGTTTTCTTTTAAAGAAGTATTTATTTCCTTGCAGAAAGGAAGTTGGTTAATCAATTAAAATTTCTTTGAATGGAATATTTCTTTTGGGACATTTTGTCTTATGGAACATTTGCTACTAGATGTTGCCTTGTTTTAGATGTTTTTTCTGTAGTAACTCATATTTTTTCTGAAGGAGATTTCTTAGTGTTACAATATCGAAACGATATTAAATTCTCGCCATTCATTGCATTGGTAAACAACGGTTTGTTGCATAAACTTTTAAGTCCGTTCCGAAATGAATTCATCTCACTAGTTTCAAATTTGCAGCCCATTTTCCAACAGAAATTTTAGTTATTGAGATATGAAAGATCAAAATTGTCTCCTAAAACATATCAGTTCCCAAGCTAGAAGATATTTTTACACAACGTTAATCTGATTTAGATTTTCTTTTATAAGATTTTCATTTATGAGCTATGTGAGCAGTAGTACTCTGAATACTTTAGTAGTAATCAACCATCACATGTGCATTCCAGTAGCCCTGGTATTTTGGCTCTTCCACAGTGCGACTACTTTGATGGAAACCTTATTCTAGCTTTTCACTTTCTCTTTCACAAAATTTACTAGGAAATACCTAAAATGTCATTTAATGATCATGTTGCATTCAAAATCGTAGAACTGCAACATTAGTAGCTTCTACAGCTGTTATGCAATTGATAGAATTTAAATCACTTTCCTAATTTGAAGACCACAACATCCCTATTTTTTTTTTTTTATCTCCAAACAGTGTTTTTTTAACCTTAATTTAACCCTAATTTTCTTCATACTAGAGGAACGTTCTCTCATAAGCTATAACCCCAAAACCAAAGAATTCCTTAAAAGCGAAACTCTCTTTTTCCAGTGCTCAGCCTTAACTTTGCTGCTCCGCAGAAAAATATAACAGATATGTTTTGTAGACTCACGTTGCTGATCCTAGAGGAAGTTTGTCGTTTTCAAATCTTGTGTTGTGTTCTGACGATATCGTACTGTATTTTTCTTTTCTTAGCTGTGGTTGAAAGTTCAACAGACAAAGAACTCGATTTATTACTACTCTACTTTTCGATGAGTCTATAATTAAATATCAAATGTTAAGATCACAGTTTTCTAATCCCATTCTGGCCATTAAACCATTAGACTTTGAAAGATAGAGTTCTGATGCTTTTTTAAGCTCATCTAGATCATTTTGATTGAACTGTCTTCATTCAATGCCCATTCGAAAGTCGCAGTTCTTATGCTCATTGCAGTATTTTGAAGATTCATGATGTATTCATGAAATATTAGGTTGGGTCTGTCATATTATCCACTTGGATTAATTTATTATATAATGATAATACGACTAATAATTAATAATTATTCACAACATATAAAATTGACATTCATCGAGATGATTTAGTCGTTCACGACATATCATAGAACTTTTGTGGTTTAAGTGGCCAGAAACGCAAAGTCTGAAGATAACATTTGCACATCGAATTCGGAATCCGAATGGTTTCCTCAAGAAGCCTATGCACTAATGTTTAACGAAGTTTGATACAATTAAGCGACACGAATGTAATAAAACTAGTTGGATTATTTACACAGGACCTTCGTGAAGACAACATTGTCATAGATTTGTAATCAGTTTTCAATTAAAAAGTGAAATTATAGGCGGTACTTGCTCCTCAAATAAGGTCCTCGATAAGACGAAGTCTATTGTGTACTGTTTTCAATGCACCTAAGAAGATTGTAATGCGTAAAGCTACGATGAATAGGGCTAGCATAATTTTTAGCAAATGACGACGTTTCTATCATTGGTTGAGAATTAAGAGATGTTACTGCGGCCTTTTCAGGCATTGAAAAGGGATTGGGAAAAGTGACTTTAGCAGTGAACAAGCACGTGATTAACTTTAGATGACTTTAACTATCTCCCAACAATCTTACTGCCATTTGATTAATCAAATACTAATTATAAATCAATTTCAATTAAAGTTGGCACACATTTTCTGGTTGTTCCAGGGACGTAGATTGTTAAATATGGCGATATCGAGTCTTTTCAAACCTCAGTTCTGGTTTGAATTTAACCAAATTTTCGTAGCATCCTCTGGTTTATTGAAAATAGCAATTTTTAAACTTATCCTATACAAATGTACCGCCCAAATTTGGTTTTACTGTATTCGAAAACTACACTTTGCTTTGAAGTTTGATTATAATTGATGTAAATGTTTTAGTTGGATGGAGGAAGGAAAAGAAAAAAAGCAAGACTTTTTTTCGATTTGGATCCTATACATATGTATTATACAATTTAGATATTTCAGTGACGAACGTTATGAGGATGGGTTATATTGATACATATTTTGGATATCATGAATGCACATACAAAACTATCTCTGTCACTTCTTCAAGCCACAATGTTTAGTGCATATTTGCATAATTTGAGTGTATACAATGTGATCGACTCATGGGAGAATCTTATTGAAAAGTAGGTCTATTTTGGATACGATAATATAAGATATCATAGGTCAAACTGATCACATTTTTTGGGTTCAATAGTACCGTGCCGCGAATATTGATTATTATTGATTATATTACAAATTTCTTCTCGAAAAATATATCAAAGAAATTGTCTCCACTGCACGTTTTTTAAGAAATATTATTTGTTTAAGAAAATTACATTAGGCGAAATTGTCCGCAGGAAGTGGAATAGTATGTGAAAAAAGAATTTTCATGGGATCACAAAAATATCCAGAAAACTGTCTCCCAAAGCTCGATTGTCGAAATATCCCTTTTTAACATTGAAACGTTGCCCAAATCTTCTTAAGTTTTTGAAAGATTTTATACATAAACGTACAGGCCGAAATTGCTATTATCTGTTGTACAATGGAAAAATAAATAGGTGAAGATTGTTGAAAAAATTTGAGTTATCCTTATCGATTTGGTGAATTTCCATTTCCCTCGCCCTAGGCTGCAAATATTTCTACAGACGAACACCCATTGCAATACGAATTTCTGTTGAAATCAAATTGGATTTAGGTAGAACTTGAAGGAATTTTATTGTATTCATTTTGTTTGTTTGTGAAAGTTTATAAGATTATTAATATCTTTTTAAGTTTTTAAAAAAGAACTGAAATATATTAAAAACAGTCTTCTGCATCAAAAAAAAAAAAAAATAAAAAAAGAACTTAGGCTAACTAAGTATAAAATAGTGCTCTGAAGTGTAACACATAAAATTAAATTCAAATATACTCTTTAAAAAATGAAGCAGATTTGTTTTAAAGAGCAGCTTCCAAAAAAGGTCCTGTGGTTGAAACCTAAAGCTGACTAACTCTTTAAAACACCTCCAAAAATAATATAATCGATATTTTTCTTGTTCTACAAAGTATGGCCAGATATATTATTGGTGAATGAATGTAATTTTATTATGTCTCCTACACATTTATTGAGAGTAATGTTTAATTGAATACGATAAGAGTTGATGAAATTAATAAAAGGCACACATTATTAATTTGTTAATTATATATAAGAGTCAATAAAGGTAATAACTCCTTTGTAATGATATTATAAAATCAAATATATGATGGAAAATATGTTAGGTATTTGAAATTTCATGAAAATTTTGTGCAATATCGGAAGTTAACAGCTAGATCCTAAATATGCTACATGTGGTTTCAAAACATACAATTTTTCAATTATAAAGGGCCACATTTGCAACTTTTTTTCGACGGACTCTGATCTAATTTAAAACGATGGACGGAATATAGTGTATTTTGAAGGCATGCTTAGTTTATCCTTTTTTTCTTATCTCTTTCCCACTTTCTATCTCTCTCTTTTTCTCTTTCTACCATATTTGGCAACTACCATTTAAATATCGGCTACATTAGTTAAACAAAATCGTGTTTTTGGAAGTGTTTTAAATATATTTAGAACAATGTACGAAAATCAGAAGCAGTGTTCGAAGTATGCTGAACACTGTTTAGAATATATAATTCTTGATTATAAGAAGGCGACATTTACCATGTCATTAAAGGGACTCTGACGTAAAAGCGCTTCATTAAAATGGCAGGCGAAACAGGCTTGCAGTACTAAAGAATGATTGGATAATTCATTTACTAATAACTCATTTTCCATGCACAACCTAAGTACTGTCGTACTTCCAAAAACTAGCAAATATAAAGAATAATATTTAAAAAAAAACTTTGATTTTAAACTGTTTTGCTGTTTTACTTGCTTTTCTTAAAATTATTAATATTAAACCAATTTTTAGCCTCTTTCAATCGAGTGCATTCGTCTTCTTAAAATCGCGCACAAAGGGCGTATATTTCGAAAGAATGCTTGTTTTATTAATTTGCCATATCTATTTCCAATATCGTCTTTAATGTTTTAAAGATTTTTTGTCAACAATTTAGCAAAGTTGTTTGAGATTGTTATTTTTGAACGCGTTTAGAATCATTACCGTGCCCAGATAAGATTTCGTGGGAATTTTCTTTAGTAACAAAACGCAATGACAGGTTTGTTTCGTTACTTTTTTTTATCGTAAGTATGATATGAAAGAAAAAATATATACAAATGTTCTCTAATAGAAAATATAGTAAAAAGAACCCGAACGATAAATTGGCAGAAGTAGAAAAATATTCGCAAACCTCAAGCGATTGAAAGAAAATTCAATAATTTTATTTATTTTGTATTTCTGTTCTTTCCGTTGTTGTTAATTGCCTTTATTTCTGCGCTTTATTTTGTCTCTCTTAGATAATTTGGTTAAAGAATTTAGGTTTATTAGTTTTACTCTAAGTATATCTTTGAATAAGAAGTAAAAAAACTACATTTTTCTAATTTTTCTCATCTCTATTGAAACTGCGATACAACTTTTTCTAATTTTGGAAAGGTTTTTTGATTAAAGTTTTGAAAGATGTACATCGAATAGAAAATTGTACATACTGAAACACATCTTATATATATTATTTTACTCTTTTTAAAAAATTAGTTAATCGCATTACAAATTCGGTTTAACAGGCAAGGCTGGTTTGGTTGCTCGGACATTTTTGAGCGACATCAAATTGTCGGAAACTTTATTTCCTATATGCGGTGTTTGGAAATTTCTTTACAATAACAAAATCAAAAATAACATCAATATTTCAATATATCACGAAGTAAGTAACAGTTAAAAAAATTCGGTCGTCAAAAACAAAACTTGGATTATTTAATGATGATTTCTGTCCGTGGGTGACGTTTTTTTAAACGTGAACCAAACGCTTTTGAAAACTAAATATATTTAAAATTTACAAATATATTTAAAATTTTCCTTTTTGCTGAACATTTTTGTTTGTTTGTATAGATAAAGACTTTAAATTGTAAATATTTTGTTACTGTTTACCTTATAAAAGGATTTTTTTT
>JAHXMU010000387.1:535531-576150 GCA_019455685.1 Philornis downsi
AAGCTTTTCAATTACCTATCTTGTGAGCCCGGATATGAACCATTTTGATGCTTTGCCCCTAAATTCCTAATAAAATTGGTTCTGTTGCTTTTTCCCTGTCATTATTTCTCAGATATCACTTTCAGGATTTTAGTAATTTTTTGTTGTATTCAACAAAACTTCAGACATTTTTTTAATTAGTAACATTTAAAATGTTAAGTTTCACAAATTTGTATGGTCGCTTTTAAAGCTTTTGCGCAAGAAATGAAATAACGAAGTAAATAAAGAATATTAGAATTTATTAACAATTAATTGTGTTGGAAATCACTCGAAAAAACACATATTAATATAAAAGACGGATGAACATTTTCGCAGTTTGTTTGAAATTTTGCATTTGAAATAAATCAGTTTCCGGTTTAATCACCTTGAAATAAAAAAAAAACCATGAAGTCGGTTGTCTTTACTTTCTGTTTCAACTTGAATTTATTAAATTAATTTAAAAGTTATCATCAATTATCTATTGTATTGTCAAACCTCTTGAATTGTATTAAATTTATCACGAGTTTGTATATCAAGTTTTGAAAATTTTTGTAAGGACAGTAGCTTCAATGTGCGGCAATCGTCCATTCATAAAGCATCGTTGAGCTGATAATACGACGCTGTACATTGCATATTTGATTTCAGGTACAGGGATTTTAATGTAATGCAATGTTTAAAATTAGAGGTCTTGACGCCAGAATCATAAAATCCGGGCATAAAGCTTCAAGAAGATGTCAATTTTAGAAAGAATCATTTGTGGTAAAATTTCCTCTGCAGAATAAACTGCAACACTCTGCAATTACCAAGGACTGGAACTAAAAACTGTGTCAAATTTGAACGAAAAGAAAAGACATCGCTGGTTTACTCTGTTCCAAGTTTTGGGACTAACCTCTAGTAGACTGACTGTGTAGCTTCTAATAGCTTATAATCAATATTGTTTATTATTATTTATTATTTGGATATCTTACCAGAATTGGGCGAACAGAGAATACGAGTATGTCCAGTGTAAGAATATCTTACCGGGCATGGGCGAAGAAAGTGTTGCAGAGTTGAATTAATTTTATCATCACTTGAAAAATACTAAAAATGCAGCAAATATTCAATTATTCCACAAATATTGCATATTAGTAATAATTTAGAAACACTCGAAACGATATTATAACGGGAATGCCGTGCCAAAGAATTGAGAGGTTTAATTAACTGTATTGGAAACTGGTTAAAAACTACTAAAATATTGCTACAAAAGCCCAATCATTTTACCAATATGGTATATTAGGATAAAAGCAAATAAATGGAATTTTAGAGTCTTCGAAAGTCTGTTTACACGTATTAAATTTTGCTCAAAAGTGTTGCTTCCAAAAAGATAACTCATTAAAACTATTTTTTGAGTTGTTTTCGAAAGAATTTAGCTTACGAACCATTTAATCCAAACACGAAATATTTATTAAATCATAATTAATTTATCCTGATTTTTTTTGTATTTTGCCATCAAAAAAGGGAGTGTAGGTATTAGTAGAGACATTTTCAAATGTTCCGAACAAGAACGCAAGATTTAAATTTGGCGCTATTCGAAGTGTCATTATTTGACATTTGAACAATTGTTATTGTTTGCTAGTAGAAGGTACGAGGTTAGTAAAAATGTAGCTCTACAAGAATGAACAGCGCATTCTAATTGTGAAATTGTTTTACCAAAATGGTGAAAGTTTTGCGGCTACAGTTAGCAAATTGCGATCAATTTGGGGTCACAATAATACTCCAAAAGAGTCAAATGTAAAGAGATTAATGGATAAATTTGTCAAAACTGGGTCTGTTAGTGATGCAAAGACAACAACGCTCCTTCGAACAGGTCGATCGACCCAAAATGTCGCAACTGTACGTGATGATGCCGCTCAAACTCCATCCACCTCAATTCGATACAGAGCTCAGCAAATTGGTGTCTCCAAATCCACTATGCAGCGAATTTTGACGAAAGATTTGCATTTTCATGCAAACAAATTTCAATTAGCTTAGGAACTGAAACCAGCTGACCATGGACAGCGAAGGGAGTTCGTTAATTGGGTATTGGAGAGACAACATGAAAATGCTGATTTAGCCGATAAAATCATCTTCAGTGACGAGGCCCATTTCCATCTTAATGGCTTTGTCAATAGGCAGAATAGTCGCATTTGGGTTGAGGAAAATCCTCGAGTGATTCACGGGAAGCAAATGCATTTTTAACGTGTGGTGTGGATTTTGGGCTGGAGGAATCATTGGACCTTTTTTACGAAAATGAGGCATGTCAAGCGCAAATAGTCAATGGTGTTCGGTACCGTAAAATGATAACCAGTTTTTTCGTGCCTAGAATTGAAGAAATGAATATGGAGGGCATGTGGTTTCAACAAGACGGCGCCACATGTCATACAGCCAGAGAAATAATTCAATTGCTGCATCAGTTATTTCCCGGTCGCGTTATTTCGCGTTTTGGAGACCAGAATTGGCCGCCTAGATCGTGCGATTTGACACCATTAGACTTTTTTCTTTGGGGTTTTTTGAAGTCGATGTTTTACGCGCAAAAGCCGACGACGACTCAAGTCTTAATGAAATGCCGCAGCATTTATGAAAAACGGTCATTGAAAATTTTATTAAAAGATCGTATGTGTGCCAGCAAAGCCGCGGCGACCATGTGTTGTTCCATACATAATCTCATTCTGTCTACTTCACGATTTTTTTTTAAATATCTGTGTTTGATTTAAAATTTAAATCTTGCGTTCTTGTTGGGACACCCTTTAGTTAAATTATTTTTTAACTATATTCCATGTTAAACAAGTTTAAAATATGTCTTTTTTTTGTAAAAAAGGATGGCATACAGTTTTGAATGTAAATACTGGATTTGGTTTTCCGTAGCTCGAATCCCAGCGCTACAAATTTCTCATCGCAGGAAACTGCACGTAATTTTGAAGAAATCTGCTGAAAATTTATAAAAAAAATGTTGCCAGAAACCATTTTTCCAGTGTAATTAAGGAACGAAATCACTGAAAATTCCGTGTTTTCAATGCATCAAAAATATTTTTTGGCATATAAATCTTCAATTGCCACAGTGAATGCTATCGTCAAATAACGAATATCATTTTAACCAATAAGTAACTATTCTTATGAACATGTCTCCATCATAATAAAACCAGTCGATAAACTTTTGAAATTGATTGGTTTAAAGCAAATTTCTCAAACAGAAAAAAAAAATTGTCAAACGATTTTGCTTGCTACTGTTTACACTGTCTGCACTGCGTGTGTTTTTGAAGAAATAATCGTTTTCTTACTCTGCGACGCACACATGTTTGATTACTCGTGTTTTTTGGTGGGTTTGCTTGTGTGTTGGTGTATGCGTGAGCTTACAGCAAGCGATGGAGTATATTTTGGAGCGCGTTGTTGTGTATCGCGCGTACTACTGCCTACTACTGGCATGGATGGTAAGTTTTGCACTACGCACTTGTCTACAGCGCACCGAGAGGAGTTTTGTAGTAGAGTCTCCTTACTTTTCCGTTCCGTGCTGAGTTCGGTTTTTTTTTTTTTGTGTGGAATAATTTTCTATTTTTTTTTTTTTGTTTCTTCCTCTACAAGCTTTACGAAGCGAACGTAATAGTTCAACAAATTTATCCTATCATGAAGCAACTTTTTTTATGCCTCACACATAAACGAGTGCATACAAACATACATACAGACATGTACGAGTATGTAAAATAATTACATATAAGTAAATATAATACATTAATACCAGAAAAAGTGAGAGAGTGCGTCGTGTGTGTGTGATTTTAACTATGTGTATGTAAAAGGATCATTAAAATTTCTATAACATGGAGTTGTATGAAAAAAAAAATGAAATTTCTTAGTACGACGAAGTGGAATTATAAAATTTACTAAATCTCATACTTTCAGGGTTTAGGGAAGATGTTGTTAGATCCTTTTTATATACATATATATTTTAAGGAAAAGTTATTACTCTGTAATTTTTAAGAATTTTCATTAGAATATTTTGTTTTAAATGACTTCCTTCTTTTTTGTATTATTATTATTATTATTACTTATTATTATTTGTATTTATTACTTATTTCCACTGATGTTTTTTTTCACTTGTCATTGACTTGCAGCAAATTTTTGGTTCACCACTTGATTTTATATATATTTTTCTGTATCTATAGCAGCATTATAACATTTTTCTTTACCACCAGCAAATTTTCTTTCTTGATTTTCCGTTTTTCCTGCCACTACATATAGAAACGAGTGCGAGTTTTTCCTCGACTTTTCACATCCAGAATTCTATGGGAAATCTATACCTTTTTCCGATTTGCGTTGCTTATGTTAAATTGTTAGATTGTGTTTGGTGTTTTGTTTGTTTATTACATTAACAATTACTTTGGTGGGTTTAATAAATATTATTATGTTAATTAGCTTTTGATTAATTTTGTCATTTCATTTGAATTAAGCACCAATTGAACAGCGTGTACAGGCCAGGCTTTGTTCCGAATTCAGCTTTTCGTCTTCTTTATTTCTTCTAAATGTACTCCGTTCCGTTTTAACAATTTTAGTTTTGTTTTTTTTCGGGTTTTGTTGCTTTTTTTTCTTGTTATTTCTTCTCTATCTATACATGTATGTAACTATGTATGTAATTTGCTATATACATACATATATATATAAATATAAATGTACATATATATATATATGTATGCAGATATATATTTTCTTTGCTTTTGGTATGCTTGTGTGTGAATGAATGTTGGTTAGTTAGTTAAACTTCTGCTCATCTCAGTGTAATTTTAATTGCAATACAAAAACAAATGTTGAATTGAGAATCGAGTAGCAAGAAGTGTTATCAACCCAATTGTGCGGCTCTTTTTCTATAATTATGGCCAAGTTTATTTTATTTTTAATATTTAATTTTTTTATTTTGCTTTTTTTGGGTTTTCGGATTTCTTGTATTATGTTTTTCGGATTTCTGTAACACCGTTTTCCAACTAACTACCCTTAAGTACTGATTTGTTGGATCCACCGTTAACCGTTGTTATACCCAAAAATTCGTTGGTTTTCCGTTTGTGCTAACTCACCACTCTCGCCGCTCGACTGACATTTCGAATTGTAATCAATGAAATCTAACCATTATCGGTGCTCCGGCGCAGGCGCAATTCTGTTCCGGGCTCTCTCCGTGTGTTGGTTGTCGTGGAATAGGCAATGTTGATGGAGTACTACTACAACAAATTCCATTACTATCATCGTCTGTGTGGGGTAGCATGAGAAAGAAGTAAACACATCAAAGTCCTAAGAAATTTCCTCCAAATTGACAGTTGGAATCTAGAGCTGTCATTTGAAGTGTCAAACAACTTTTGACATTTCAGGGGGAATGTTTCAAAATAGTAGTAAACCATATTGGGGGTAATAAAAGTGCCTCAGAATGAAGGGCAAACGGATTGTCAGATATGAGAAATAAATATAATCTTTCCGATGTCCCTAATCAAATGTGAAATCAAATAAAAATTAAAATTTAAAGCAAAAAATACATGTGTTTTTATACCTCCACCCGAAAGAATGAAGGTATGCGTCATTTGATGTGGCCAAAAATGTAACACCCGGAAGGAAACGTTTAAAATAACAAATATGATTTTGACCAAACTTGATTCAGGACTCTTTAAGTCGATTGAGCGATGTCCCTTTGTCTAAGTGGCTGTCTGGTAATAAAAAATTTTTATGACACTTCCTAAAACTTTGCACATCTTAATGTTTTGTCAAAACATAGCCGGGTACTGCAAGTGACCTATATAAGCTCATCCTTTCTGTTACCTCCCACACAAATTGACCGATTTACTGAAACTCAAATTTTTCTTCGTTATTTCTTATTGTGATCAACCGTAATGCGATGGCACTACACGTGACTATCGTTCAAGCGATTTCGGGTTCAATCCGGCATACAGCCACCTATTATTATTTGAACGTAAGTCACCATGATCTAACGAACACTTCGAGCAATGGCAAGTCTGGTAAATTCTCTTTAAAAAGTGACGTTCGGATTCGTCGTTAAACTGTAGGAGGTCACCACGATCTAACGAACACTTCGAGTAGTGACAATTCCGATAAACCCTTTTCAAGCTGTAGGAGGTCACCACGGTCTAACGAACACTTCAGGTAATGACAAGTTTGGTAAATCTTTTTCAAATTGCGATGTTTGGATGTGTCGTTAAACTGTGGGTGAATGGGACGGTCATGTATAGGATGGTTTTTCATGTTGTTTTTAATATTCTTAATTAGCATTGCTATATCTTCAGATTTGAGCAGCACTAAAACTTTACAGTTTACCTATAGCGAAAATAGGTATTACGTTCGGAGCACCGATACTTTGAACTAGCAAACCGTATATATTCCTACACGGAGTTCGGCACTCGAAGTGTTACCAGATATAAATGCTGTAACTTTATCAATTATTTTTATTTAAAAACTTCACTATATCATAGAATTGCTTCAAATTTTTCAGAAAAATACCTATCTTCGATGTAGCCACATTTAGCGTAGATAATGTTACAGAGGCTGTTCGGGAAGGCAGCACACGCTGCACGAATGCACCATATCAACCTTTGGGTTTAAGATCGGTTAATATGGTGGTCACTGTTGTGAAGAAATGAGGCGGGCAACTTTTTCTTGTTAAGAAATTTGGATGTCAGGAAGTTTATGGGATGATGCGGTGTCTCATTGAAGCGTCCAATAAATTCTACCAAATTGTTTACGTGTCCAATGTAACAAATGATCTTCCTGTGTCAGATACCGTGGTCCACAATATTATTGAGGCACACACTTGATCTCCAAATTCGTTGGTTTGCCTTTTGATTTTTTGTTGCACTCTAAAAATACACGATCGTATTGTTTATTTGCAGACTGCTAAACTTTAAAAATGCTTCTATCAGAAAAGACCAAACTTTCAAGCTCGCCAACAACGTTCAAGTGTTTTAACAACTTTGCTCTTCCCAGACAATGTTAAATCTTGCACTTTATGTATTTTGTAAGGCTTTAAGTGTACTTTATTTTATAACATGCGCCTCATGCTGCGAGCAAACACATTGACATTTTTGTCTAACTGAACTGCGTTTTGATGTGGATTACAATGACTTGTAGCCTTTAACTTTCAAACCATTTCTGTCAATGTTACTGTTTTTGGATGTCCACCTATATGGGGTCTACTAGCAACATTGCAGAATATAGTGGTCCGATATACAAACATTGTGCTCACACGTAAATGTCGTAGCTGATTAACAATGGTTGGTTGCGATGTTCCAGACATATAAAAGAATAGTGACGCTTTTGCGTTTCAATTCCGTTTCGATAAATTGTTTTAATTGCGTCCTAAAACTGTAGGCTTCCGTAGCCTTGTAAACAACGCAACAAACTAACGTTTATCAAAAAATGAGTGCGCTGGCATTAGCCGTTTGATTTCTATAACAGTGTGAATTTGGAACACTTCGAGAGCCTACCACGATTTTTGCATTTTTAGTGCAAAATATAATGCTGAAACTTTCGAAGCCATTGTGCCAATTTTTGCTTACAATTTGGAACGAAATATAAAATTATGACCTCTAATACAAAATATTTCTGTCTTTCAAAAAACAAAAAAAAAAAAGGAAAAACATTGCTGGTGATGTAAATTTTTATAGTAGTCTGTTCTTCAATGAAAAATTTTAAGATTTGTAGCGAAACTGTTGTCCTGAGGAACGAAATATATTTAGAATGTTGACCTATAATATTAAATTTTCCTGCCTTTCCAAAAAAAGTCATTGCTAGAGATGTAATTTCATATATTTAGTAGTCTTTGCTGCAATGAACATTTTTAAGATTTGTAGCGAAACTGTTGACCAAAAGCATGCTCAAGGAAAGTATATGGTTGTTCTTTACAGTCAGTTACATAAATTAAAGGTAGAATGCAAAGAGGATGAGAAGAAAGTTAGGAATTTGCGCTGCTGCGACAATTAGCTTATTTAAGCCATGTTTCGTCCAAAAAAAAACGATACTTTCCCGGTCAGGTTTGAAATAATTTATCGAAAGCTAAATTATTCGGTACAACAAATGCTTTGCTTTCCAAAAGACAAGAAGTACTGAAAGCCAAAAAGTATTGAAATTTTCGTCAGGAAAAAAGTGTCAACTTGTATGAATGTAAGTGCTTGCGTAATAGTGTAAAAAAGTGAAGTAGATAAAACTATGTTGCTTATAAAAGTTACTTACTTGATACCTCACTGGCATGAAGTGATCGCTACATCGTAGTGAGTGTCAATAAAATAATATATGAATTTGGAATATAAATCTTAATTCGTATAGATTCAATTTAACTATGTAAGAAATGAGGGTTAAGTTAGAAACAAATTTTAGGTGAATACCTAATAAAATGCAATTATTGTGAGATTAAATTATGAAACGAGAACGTTTCGTTAATATTTAGGAATAAAAGAATATGTAAATTAAAGAAATTACACATATACATATTAGATGGTATTTCAATTTTTTCCCAATTTGATAAGTTAGAAGGCAGTCTCAAAGCTAGCCAACATGATGTATAGATGGAGCCAATAGTATGAAAAACAAAATATTTTGGTGAAAAGTGGCAACTTTATAAAACATATGTTTTAAGTTTCAAGACGCTACTTTGTTTAGTATTTCCATTTGAGCCATCAAAAATAAACGGTCTCAGTGAATTTGTGAACATGGAAATAATTGGTCGTCATTATGTAATTCAGTATTCCCACTTAAAAGTCTCAGTCCAACCAATATGAAAACCGAGTTAGATACTACTCTGGGGAAGTCTGCTCCTTTGTTTACGACTGAAAAATATTGGGTAGCAGAGTTTAAACGAGGTATAGGATGATCGCCGACTCAAAGTTTGTGAGCTAGCTGAAATGATAGGCATTTCAAAAAGTGCTATACATCGTATATTGATCAAAGTTTTAAAGATGAGAAAGCCATGCGCAAGATAGGTGCCGCGTTTGTTTCAATAGAGCAAAAACAGCGTCGTGAGGATGTTTCAGTAGAGTTTGGTTGATTTGGCGATATTTCACCGCAATAAATCCGAATTTTTGCGTCGATTTATAATTATGGATAAAACATGGGCGCACCACTTTACACCTGAGACCTAAGAAAGGAACTGCCAAAGCAGTGGACTGGTTTGAGAGAATCGTGTCCAAAGAAAGGGAAGACAGTTCCGTCTGCAGACAAGTTCATGGCGTCTGCTTTTTAGGACGCGCATGGAATTATTTTTATTGATTATCTTCAGAAAGGAGAAACTATCAAAGATGAATATTATGCTAATTTATTGCAGCGTTTAGGTGATGAACTTATGGATAAAGGACCGCGTTTGGCGAATAAGAAAGTATGGTTTTATCAAGACAATGCTCCAGTTCACACATCCACTATTGCGATGGCCGAAATAAATGAATTAAAGTTCGAATTGCTTTAGCAAGCACCTTATTCGCCAGATTTATCTTACTCGGATTATTTTTTATTTCCAAACTAAAAAATATGGCTAGGTGGTTAAAGATTTGACAACAATGAAAAGGCGAAGTCTGAGGTTGATGGCTATTTTAAGGGGTTTAACAGTTCTTACTATAAACACGATATAGGAGCTATTGAGTATCACTGGAAAAAGTGTATTGAGCTAAAAGGAGATTACGTACCTCTATACATACACCTTACACAGGAACAACTTCCTCCACGCCTTTGAATGGTTTGCATTGCAACACGGTTCTTGATTAAATTGACTTCACTGAGGAAATTTGCCAGGATCAACAAAAAAATACTGCAATGAGAAAGACTTAACCTTCTAGGAGTATTTTCTTCTATTGGTGATTTTTACATTTAGGTGGTAACAACACGTTTTTCAAGGACTATCATTTGATTGATTTTTCCTTGACATTCCATGATGAACCAGGTTGATAAGTGTTCCAGCATCACTATCTATTTGTGCATCGTTTCTAGTAATAAATAATAAATAATATAAATAATAATAAATAGTAATAAATTCTTTTTTTTTGCACAAAATTTTTTATCACGGAATTTTCATTTGAAAATACTTTCCAAACTGAAAAGTTTTTAAGGAATTTTTCTGAATCACAGGGTCTAAATTACGTTTATTAATATCAATAAGATTTTGCTTTTAGGCAAGGAACATTTTTTAAAGCAATCTTTTAGATATTCAAATTAAAAAAATTGGAAGAAATCTGGAAACTATCAAAGCAACAGGTCTCTACTCCCTCTGTTATTTGACTCCAAAATTATTGTATCTATATGTAGATTACATTTGGGCTGTATTTTTTCCAAATTTAAAAATTTATATTTTTATGACGAAAATATTCCTACAGAAATTTCGAAAGTTTACGTTGATGTTTTATCCAAGCATCAGCTAACAATTTGTCAAAAATAATGGATCTCATTATTTCGAACATTTCTACTCTATACTCTGTATAAGAGCGCAAAATTTCAATTCAGTAAAAACAGTCTTAATTCAAATTATAAGTGAAATATTTTCCGAGATCGATAAATTTAAATTTCCAATTTTCTTCTGTAACTATGAGTGTAAACTTTGAAATCAACATGATTTTGTTTTATTCAGTATCCGGTTGGTCCAACACCCAGTAGGTTTTCCGTATAAGTAATTTATGCAATACCATAAATTATCTAATTAAATCTCGGCAATAAATTTATGAAAAGTTCACAAACTTGTTGTCACGTTAACATTTAATATTATAATATTTATCCGTTCATTAGGAATAACACTCGTAAATGTCAATAAGGAATTTTAACAACATTTAAATAGTTTTGTTTTTTTAATGTATTTCAAATTCAATGTGTTACTTCACAACATTATAAGATTATTATTGAAATTATTTACATTTTATTACGTTTTATTAATTTACATTATATTAATGCTAACTTATGTCGAGTACAACTACTTCTTGGCGCTACCGCGCCTTCCTCATCGCAAAACTACTTAATTTACGCTAAACTAACGATAAATAAGTTATGAATTCGTCCTCTTCCTCCGTGTCTGATGCTTCTACTGCTTGCTTACTGTTCTTTAAACTATATAGACCAAGTTTGCACAAAAGGCCAATTGTTGCAAGCGCAACAATTGGGTAATTTCCATACTTTGTGCAAGTTCTCTGCACTGACGCGTGTTTACAGGTCGTCTGTCGGTTCGTTCGTTTGTTCCGTAGGAGTATAAGATAAAAATATGGGGGGGTTTCTCATGATTTCACTTTGCCTCTAACCGGCTGATGGTTCTTTTTTTTATTTACACGTGAACTCTTCGTAGTTCTCCTCGCAGACATCGCACTGGACCTGACAGCACCATTTGAACTGACAGCGGCACTGGGTGGTGCGTCGGATCTGTTGGGTGTTGTAGCCGCGTTCGCAGCAGAGTAAATCACAGCTTTGAAGACCGTGCAAGGTGCGATTACAAACACGGCCCTGGGTACCCTGAACGCCCTCTTGGATGTTGCGTTCACAGTAATTGGGAGAGCTTTGCAGGTAAACCAAATCCATACGTTTGGGATAGTTCATAATCTTACCGGCACGATTTTTTCTGAGAAAGAGACATCAACAAATTAGCGAAAGAGATTAACTAACTAGTCAAGAGAGGCCGAGGAACCGGAACCTACTTGCTTAAAACTAGTTTCAGTCCATGTTTGCCTTTGGCGGCTTGAACAATTTTGGCTTTAGTGTATTTCTTCATCAAAACATCGCCCACCACACGAAATGAGGGTAAACTCTTCCAACAAGTCTTCATTACACAAGACCCACTGACCCCATGACATTTGCAGTCGGTTTTCAATAGATTTTTAACGAGCTGTAAATAAAATAGTAAATAAAATTTTATACATTTTTTTTAAATTTTCATCCTTTGTCACTGTGGTTTAAATGAGATAAAAATATATTCTTACCCTTCTTCCTGCTCGATTGTTGTGTAAATTCATTAGACTTCTTGCATCTCCCTCAATTTCTCGCGCATCCAAAAACTTTCGGGCGAATTTCATGCCAAATTCGATGTCCGCCGAACAGCCTCCCCATTTCCAAGGCTGCTGGGCACCGCCCTCAAACTCTGCTTGGGGATTGCGCCGTGACGTGGGTTTATGCCGCACATCACAGCCACACAGGGAAATGTTGCCACGGGCACAAGCAGCCGTCACCGCATGTGCAGCGCCAGCACTGGCTATGGCATAAGTAAAAGCAGCCTCACGAGATCCTGCGAAATACAGAAAAATATATGAACAAAAAAACAAATTAAATATTTTAATTATTTTGAATTCAACATGGTGCTTAGAATGCACTTTAACTAAAATGATTGTAAAGAGAGGGCATAGTAAAATATTATTTATTATAGTAATATATATTGTAGTATTAGACATAGTAGTAGATGAATCGGTTATTTTCCCAGTAGATGGTTTTGGTAATCTGGCTTTAATAGACAGTTTATACTGTAGTCCTGATACTGTAGCAGTCATATATTGCAGTACTAGTTGTAATATAAATATATCGGTTATTTTTCCGAAAGATGGCTTTGTAATCTGTATATCGCGTTTAAGTAAGTGAAATCCGCTGGCGCTAGACGGCGTTAGTATAAAAAATTTGTACTAAAAAAAGACAGTTGATGACTGTCATGTAAGCACTGATTACACTGGAGCTAAACGTCATAAAAAAACGTTGTATGGAAGCGATGTATGGATCCTACACGAGTCAATCCAAAGAAATTTTTTGGACCGCATTTCAATCTACAAATCGTTGCAGAAATACATCAAAGATGACCTATTTTTGAAGCGGGTGATGAAAATCGGATCACTTATGAGTCGCCCCAAAATATGACGAAGCCAGGATTGACATTGAGCAAGGTTTGACTGTATTAGTGGTTAGATTGGCAGGGAATCATCTACAAGAAAATTGTTAGCCAATAGGGAGGAGGGTTTCTATGAGAGAGGCATATTTAAGTTACCTTCAAAATGGCAAAAATTTTACGAACAAATAGGAACATTTAACTATGCCAAATAAAGCTTTCAATTTCATGCAAAAATATTGGATTTAGGTTTAATGCTATATAAAAAATAATTACATCAATCGATCATCCATTTAATGGTTTTAAAACCGCCGGTCTGGCTAGGCTGTCAACAGTTAAATACCTGTCATCTGAAGCGTTATTTATTTTTTACTGAAATGTTTACCATTCAAGAATATGGATTGTTTAACAACCGAAGAATGCTTAAAAATAGTTAAAACTTACTACAAAAGTGGTGATTCTAACGTGGACTTTTAACTGAACAAAATTTTCTACAACGACGAAGCTCATTTCTCACTCGGTGGTTACGTCAACAAGCAAAACATTGAGATTACTGAAAGGTACCCTGTTCTCATATTTCATATGTGATGGTTTTCTTTATTCCTCTATAGTTTGAATGTAAAAATCAAAATGTGATTTAGTTCCAAATTTGATTATAATTTGAAATAGTACGGAAATACAGGAACAGGCGCCCGAAGTGTTACTAACTTCACGCTGCAGCAGTGACCAAACGGCTAATGACAGCGCGCTCATTTTATGGCAAGCGTCATTCTACGCTGTTTACAAACCCACGGAAGCATATCGCTTTACATCTCAGTTAAAAAAAGTTATCGAAGCGAAATTTAACGAGTTACAACATTTGCGTGTGAATAAAATGGAAACGCTACAGTGATGCTGGTAGCATCAAAAAACGCCATGGTTACATCGCCAGAATTTAATGCCCGTGACAAAGCGCCGAAAACATGGTGCGCTTATTAAAATATTAACTACGATTGAAGCTCTACCAAATACAAAAAGTGCACGTTTTTTCATCTGTACAAAAGGCATACAGCTTATCAAGAGGAAAGATATTGAAATACTTGAACGACGGTGGCGAGGTTTGTCTTTTCTGTTAAAAAAATTTTAAATTTTATAAAATCTTATAAAGTCGTATAATTTAACAATATGTAAGTAAACAAACCGATAGTTTATGTACGTTAAAGTGAAAATCTAAAAATCGAATTGCTCTGCGAAAGCAAGCGCTAGCAACAGATATGGTTTGGGCTGAGGTAACTATCACAGGACTCATATTACTCGTTTTAATTGGACAGATAAATCAGCAAATCTACCGTGAAATGATTTTAAACAATGCTTACCTTGGGCAGATAAACAATTCGATAGAAAGCGAAATTCGCCACCACCCAAAAAACCCAACCTTTTTTATACAAGAAAAAGTTCCCAGTTTTATTTCTTCACAACAATGTCCACCATGTTTCCCGAATTTACTCCTAATGGATTTGTTCCATATGGTCCATTCTAGAGACCAAATTATCAACTAAAAAATATAAAATTTAACGTCTTAAAGACCGCTTTTTTCCGAGAATGGGACAAAATACGATCAGGCTACATTGGTGAAGCGTGTGAAGCCTTCTCGGACAGTCTCCCTGCTACGCTAAAGATGGCTATTTGGAACAATAACATATTTTTGTAAAAATTTTAAATGTTTTTACGATATACTGAATTTGGTGGGGGAAAAAAATTAAAAGTGACAAAATTACGTCATTTTTAACACTTCGCCTACATATTCTTTAAATATTCACTCTTGTTGCATTTTGTTATAAATTTTAAGCTAAACTTTGTACCTGTGTGTGTTTAAATTTAAATTTGTAAACTAGTTTTTCTTCGTATAATCCTCTAATATTTATCACGTTTATGAATTTTGTTAAACTATTTTATTTGCTAGCAACTCTACTGACTTACCAACAAACATGACGTGACCAAACACATCTTTCTTCCACACCTCCGAGCAATTCCAACGATGGCCTCTAAATTGATACTGACATTCTTGGGCTCCCAATTGATGACCCTCGCCCAATGCGATCAGAGCATCTGGTGATTCAGTGCATAACTGCCTCTGTTGGGGCGTTAGGCCGGGTATACGGGCACATAAAAGTGATGATGTAAAACTGGATACTAATCTGACAAATAATTAATCGAAATGAAAGCAATTTGTTAATAACAATAGCAATAGCAAAAGCAACACGAAACTGTTTAGCTGCAGCAGCAGCAGTAGCCGCCATCAAACTATACTATAAGGATGATAATAGGTTAAGAAGCTCCAACAATGGCAATTGATTTTAGTTTGCGGGGGGGATCTTTGGTAGCAAAATACCCGCGGATGTTGACTGGAGCACGAACTGCGAGTGCTGTGAGTCGTATTCGTTCATTCTGTGATAAATATGCCGTCAAATAATTAAAACCCACACATTGAGTCGTCATATGGCGATCGAGCAATAACAATACTATATTGTATTGTATCATACATTCGTGTATTTAGCATGACTATAGTTAGTAGAGTTTTTTTTGTTGAATAGCATACAAAATAACACATCTATTACTACCATAGCGCATGTGCAGCATATGCTGGCTGATTGGAGGTGATCGCGCCACGGATGGATGAATGAATGGCGGTCGTTTTGTCGCTATTTTTTTCATTTTTTTTCTTTTTTTTTTTTTTTTGCTACTCAAATGTAAGACAATGGAGGAGAGAACTACAAAATGGTTATTTTGTTATTACGGCGTGTTTTAGCCGCCTTTTCGCTCGTCGTTGTCTGTATGTCTGATCTCTGGCGATCTGCAGTGGTGCGAGTTCTCGTATTATTGTCTTTGAACTGCGCAGCAGCTTTGTCAAGCCCCCTCCTCGTAAAGATTAATGCGTTAACATGACGATTTCATGCTGTGTCAAATTGCTACCAATTCAATAGTTTAGACACGTACAATAGATATATGCATGCATGCAATCAGACATGTTTAACTATACTCTGGGTTAACTACAGTTAGTGTCAATTACAAATGAACAGCATTAAAAGCTAGCTACAGGATCCCTAAATTTCGGACTATATTATTTTTAGAAAATGTTCGCACATGAGATACAGGGTGGCGCGCAAGCACAATGTCAATAGGAACCATTAAAGAAGTTGAAGGATTTTTTTAACCCAGAACTGCTCCGAAGATGTTTCAGTTTCAACAGAATTTATTTCCAGCAAGATGGAGCAACTGCACACATAGGCAGATCGATTATGACGGAGCTCCAACTGAACTTTCCAAACAAATTATTATCCAAAAATACCACTTTCCGCTAGCCCCCAAAGGTACCTAACCTGACTGCACCAGACTTTTTTTTAGGGAGTTATGTCAAGGAAGAGGTATACAAAACGAAACCAAGGAACTAAGGCAATCCCGATTTCAAACCTTCAGGCCGCAATGAATAATTTTCTGAACAGGTGTCGCATATGCGAGATTAAGCATGGAGGTCATTTCATCATCTCCAAAACCAGTTAGTTATATAAAAAAAAATTATTTTTTTTTAAATTTTAAAATTTAACACTTTGACTAAAAAAAACAATTTATTTCAACTTCTTATTGTAACCCAATTGGTGCGCCATCTTGTGTTATTTGGAAAAAATTTTTTTTAAAAATTCCTTCAAAAATTCTCTAATTCCCTAATATCATCTCATCTCGGACATATAGATGATTTCTTATGAAAATTATTTTAAAAAATTCTTTAACTCCTCAGTCTCATCTCATATCTGACATATATATAGATGAGATGAACCTAGGGAATTAGAGAATTTTTTAAAGGAATTTTCACAAGACACTTTCTTCACATAATACAGGATGGCGCACCAATTGGAAATGGTATAGGAAAATTAATTTTTTTTTTTGATAATATCTTTCTGACTGGTAATAACATTTGCTTCAAAATGTGAGATTTATAGAGCAAATTCTGTACTGACAATTATTCTAGAACTCGCACAGTTATTCTTCTGCAAAAAAAATGTCTTCTGTTTTAAATAGGATATTCGAGCGAAAAATTTTCCGGTGAAACGCAGAGAATATTTTCCTATTCTGAGACTTTGGGACGCTTCATTCCATAGAATATTATCCTATGTGTCTGCTTTCAGAAAATAGAATAATAATAATCTCCAATCCTAACTCAGTTCTCTTTCCATTAAAAAATGTATATGATACTCACAACCTAATTTCATGTTACTACAGAATCTGTTGTCCATGACTTGTAGAGACTATTTTCTATTGATAGTTTCCGTCACTCACAGTTGAGACTCAACAAAGTCAACTTCAAATTTTCGGAAAATTCTGTGGTCACAACCAATAACAGCCTAAGTCTGTTTTTTAATATTTTCAGTACAGGAGTTTTGAATCTTCACTGAAAATCAGGAGAAGGTATTTTTTGGAAAACTTTGCTACAGATTCCAAGGAAACGAATTTCTTTACTTAGTTGTTAACAAAAAATAGTTGTTTATTCTTGCAGTCAAAAGATATTATCGAAAAAGACACTTAGGCTCTTATAAATTGTTGAATGAAAGAAAGTTAAAAAGTTCAAGTTGAGTTAGGCTATTATTCCAGATTAAATAAAAATTTTTTTGTTTGGAGAAAGACCTTAACTCAATTTATGTTTATCAAAAAACGAAATTGTAATTCGGAATAAGAGCTTAACTCAAGTTAGGAAAATAAAACTGTTTCTTTATTTTTTTGGATTAACGACTTAAGTTGATTTAGGCAATGATGAAAAAATAATGTTTATATTTGTTGTAATCCTAAATTGACTTAGGCCGTTATGCCAAAACAGTCATTTAGAAAAATAACTTAAGCTATTAGGTTTTTTAGGATTAATTGCCTTCCTAGAAGAGATACAAACATGAAAAATTTAGAGCAAATAAATTTAGATACGCTGAATACGATGGTGTTAATAACTCAATTGTGTCCTAACTCAAGTTAGGCTGTTACGGGTTGTGACCACAGAATTATTCCTGGTTCACTAAGCTTAATCCTAATAGGAAATCTTCTTGTGCCTTACAAAGTCCAGGCAGAACCGATTTTGTTTAGATAGCACCCTCTTAGCATCCATTTTTTATATAATACAAAAATAATCTCTGTAGAAAGTTGTCTTTGATAAAGCTTTTACAGAACACTTTCTGATGATGATCTTTGTCTAGATTTTGAACTTTTCTATAGAAAATACGTTCTATATAATAAAGATGTTTTCTATATAAAATATCCTCAATTGAAAATTTTGCTTTGCCTTGCTGAGTAGATTTTCTACAAAAAATTTTGTTCTATCCCGCAGAATACATTTTCTATAAAAAATTTTATCTCTGCATTGCTGAGTAGATTTTCTATAGAAAATTTGTTCTTTGCATAGCAAAGTAGATGTCGATTTTCCATAGAAAATTTTCGTCTGCAGCGCACAGTAGATTTTCTATAGAAAATTTTCGTCTGCCTCGCACAGTAGATTTTCTATAGAAAATCTGCCTAGCAGATTCAATTTTCCATACAAAATCTGCCTAGCAGATTAGATTTTCTATAGAAAATTTGTTCTTTGCATCGCAGAGTAGATGTAGATTTTCTATAGAAAATTTTCATCTGCCGCGCAGAGTAGATTTTCTATAGAAAATTTTCATCTGCCGCGCAGAGTAGATTTTCTATAGAAAATTTTCATCTGCCGCGCAGAGTAGATTCTCTATAGAAAATTTTCATCTGCCGCGCAGAGTAGATTCTCTATAGAATATTTGCCTAGCAGAGTAGATTTTCTATAGAATATCTGCCTAGCAGAATAGATTTTCTATAGAAAATCCGCCAAGTAGAGTAAATTTTTTATAGACAAGTTTAAACGGCTTCGTGGGGTAGATTTCCTATAGAAAATTTTGTTTGCCTCACAGGATAAGTTTTCCATAGAAAATATTATCAGTCTTACAGAATATTGTCTCCGTCTAATGAGGTGTGATTCTATGCTGAATAAATCAATTTTTTGGTTCTGTTAACAAATTTACAAATGCAAATTATCTTTTGATGTGAATTTTCACTATCAGTGTTTATTTTCTATATTATAGTTTCTTTGATTCGTAGGATATGCACTAACACTGCAAAATTGCATCTGAATCATTCAGTGAAATTTTCTTGTACCTCAAACGTTTGATTTCAGTTGAAGCATTCGGTCAAGTTCTGTCTTGAAAATGTTGTGAATCATCTTGAAAAGTCATTGGCGTAGATTTTTCAAAGACACTAACCGTATAATGGCGGCTGCTGTGGTTATTGTTAAGACAAATTATTGTTTATTTATCTATAATATTTTCTACTTTAAGCACATAATTAAATTAAGCTTGTGATCATAATCAGCTTTTTCAGAAATTTACTTTTGTTTTACAGTTTTCATGAACGTTACTTTGTTGTCGTTTGTCGTAAAGGTTGTCATATCTTATGGGATAAAACAAAACTGACATTTAACTCATCGATAATCAGTGGATTAACAAATAGAAAAAAATCTCCTCTCATTCGTTAGAAATGCAAGCGGTGGCGGTTTCATGTGTAGTAAATACACACATTCTTACATAGATACACACACGTGCATACACACACATATATGTATATGTGTTTGTTGAGTATTTTGTCTAGGCGGTATTTGTCGGTCCAAGCCCGTCAGCCAACCCGCGATTGTGATGCTGTTGTTGCTGCTGCTGATGCCAGCTCTGTCTGCCCACATCACCTTTTCTGGGGGTATGGATGAATGGCTTGGAATGGATGATGTAGTCCCATTAATTGTGTGTGGCACGACTTGGCAGTTAATTGTCTTAATTCCGCCATAATTACATAAATCATATTGCATTTAACTTCAGGTGAATTTCTGATTGAATTACAACAATGACACAAACATGATGGTGTACGAAGCGGACCCAGCTTGCATCTACCTCATTACGGATGATGGTGCAACGCTGTGTGTGCCCCCTTAGGGGCAACGAGCGTAGCGTAACGTAAGTCTATGTTATTCATTCATTTTCAGTCATATTCAGTGATATTCACATGCTGTACAATGTAAATAATTGCATATGAGTATGTGATGTTATTCATATGATTAAACATCTGCTGCCGGACATGATTTTGCTTTTACGCAAGTAAAAATTGATATTTATTGCACCTAAATATGACAAAATTATTTATATTTAACTGAAAGCTTTTTCCGTAAAAATTTGCATAGAGGAACTAAAAATATTATACCTGTGGTAGAAAACCATCTGTGAAATAATTTTGGTAGAAAATGAGCGGATAAAGGATTTTCCAAAGTAAATAAACTCTATAAATTTGTAAAGGCTAACGAATTGGACAGCTACTATTCTTCCGTCAAGATTATCACTAGAAGTCAAATTATCTCTAATCGATATGAATTCTCAAAGTCTAAATTTTGAAACAGGTTTTAGTAGATTTCGGACTTGGCCAAAAAGGGCTTCCCACTCTTTTCCTGTTTCTCGAAATTGTGAATAAAAGTAAACATTAAACAAAGCTGATTTAAAGACTAACAGTCTGTTTTCATAAATCGAATCACTCAATGTGTTCAAAGAGCAAATGTTCATCTTTATAATTCGAATGGAATTTCATTTTAAATAGCTTTTATTTTTATTGAGTAGGATTTTCATAAATCTATTAGTTTTGTTTGAACTAATGTAGATAAATTTTTAATCAATTTTTGTAAACTTTGGTGGTTAACGAAAGCATTCATAAATTTAAAACAAAAAAGCAAACTGCTAACAATGCATTCATTCATTCATAAACGATTCGCTCGTTTTGAACGTTTTATGGAAACAGTTTGTAAGATTCACCAATAATACTAATGAAAAATTTTTTGACATTTGAATGGCATAATCCAAAAATATAAAATATAAAATTTGAAAATTTGTCTATAGAGTAAATCCGAATACCCACAAAACAATACATTCTGTAGGAAAGTGCCGCGAATTGATCATTTAAAAAACTCGCATACAAGAGTGACTAAAAATTCATATTTATCGCACTTAAAAATAACAAAATTATTTTTGTATTACTGAAAGCTTTTTGTGCAAAAGTGTGCATAGAGGAATTAACAGTGTTGGGTTTGTAGTAGAAAAAAAAATCAGTGACATACTTTTCCTAATAATGAGAAGATAAAGGACTTTTCCAAAGTAAATAATCTCTGTAATCCTGGATATGATTTTATTACAGAATATATAATTAGAGAACCTTAAAAGATTTTCCATAAAAAACAAACTCAATAAACTCACGAATATTTTGAATATTTCCAAAGAAAATAGCCTTTATTTTACCTTTACTTTACTTTACTTTTTACTGAACATCTAAAAGATTTGAAATTACTGATACTGCTAACTTCCGACTAGTTTAATTTACAGGGATTTACAAAAAAAAGAATTAAGTTTTGTACTTTGTACACCATGTCCCAACACGGAGTGTGGGACACAAGTTAGCTATAATGTTACAAATGATAAACGATTTGTTTTTAATTTAATTCATTTTTATTCCGGATTGCAATTTTAAGCCTTAAGGCCGATTTGACTAAATTATAGTACAATATTACAACATATCTTCTCCATAATTTTATAACAAATACATTGCAAAACTTTACAATACTAATATTACAAAAATGTTGTATATCTTAACAGCAAACCACCACATGTAACAAGTCTATATAGTGCTTACCAGAAAACGGATTTAGACATTAGATTATTGACATTTCGCTAAATTGTCATAAATGATAATGTTAGGTATTTAGTTTCTTCAAACTTGCTAAGTTAACATTGCTTTAAAGTCTGTCGACTGTTAAAATTACAGGTTCCAATGTTTCTTTTTAGTGACCGATGGTTAGCGCAATGGCTAACAACTATCGTTCTTATGATCACAGGTTCAACCCAGCATGCAGCTAAATATAATTTTTTGAACGATGAAGCAAGTCTTGTAAATGCTTCTCAAACTCGTCGTTAAACTGTGGTTGGTCTACTTGAGTGAGTCTAAAAATAGAATGCATATAAGCTCACTGAATGTGTGAAGCTCTCATTCATACGATACAGAAGAATTTGTTTTATGTTTCTTTACAACCGTTCTAAATAAGTTCAGCACCCTGTGTCGCCGCAGGATTTCCAAACGTTAACTATTTCAAAAGATTAAAGTCATTTCTTCATTTCAAATGACTATTCTTTACATTGATGAATAATCTATTCATATTTTACAAAGTTTCACAAATTCTCTTATATTCTATTGTTGAAAATAAGAAACACGAAAGGAATGGAAATGCATAATATCGTACATATATTTTACAAGGGCGGCCCCAAAACTAGCCAACCTGCCGTACAGATGGTGCCAGTAGTTTGAAAAAAAAAAATATATTTTGGTGAAAAGTGGCAACTTCATAAAACATATGTTTTAAGTTTCAAGATGTCACATCGGTTAGTAGTTTTATGTAAGCCGTTATGTAATTCAATATTTTCATTTGAAAGGTCTTACAAATTTATATACTACTTTGGGGAAGTTTGCTTCTTTTTTTACGACTATCTCAGATATTGGGTAGCAGAGTATAAACGAGGCCATACGAGCTGCCAAGACGAACACCGTAGTAGCCAGGCAATTGAGGTGCCCACGACAGACACGGTTGAGAAAATCCACAAAATGGTATTGGATGATTGTCGGCTGAAGGTGCGTGAGCTAAATGAAATGAGAGGTATTGCAAAAAGTGCTATACATCGCTTGCTTTGAATAGAGCAAACACAGCATCGTGAAAATGTTTAAGTAGAGTGTCTGACGATGTTTCACCGCAATAAACCCAAATTTGTGCATCAATTTATAACGATAGATGAGGAATGGGTCCATCACTTCACACCTGAGACAAAGGAACAGTCGAAGCAGTGGACTGGAATGGAATAATCATGTCCAAAGAAGATGAAGACGGTTCCATCTTCAGGCAAGGCCATGGCGCCTGTTTTTTTGGGTTGCGCATGGGATTATTTTTATTGATCATCTTCAAAAAGCAAAAACCATCAACGGTGAATATAAAGCTAATTTATTGCTGTGTTTAGGTGATGAAACTATGAAAAAAGGCTGCATTTGGCCGAAAAAAGTTGTTTCATCAAAACAATGCTCCATTTCACACATCTACTATTGCGAAGGCTAATATTAATGAATTAAACTACGAATCGTTTCATCACGCACCTTAATCGCCAGATTTAACATTTTCGGATTATTTTTATTTTATAGAAGATTTTTCTATTCTATAAACGATTTGCCAACAATGAAGAGGTGGAGTCTGCGGTTGATAGCTATTTTAAGAGATTTGACAGCTATTACTATAAACAAGGTATAGAAGCCATTGAATCGAGCTAAAAGGAGATTATGTTGAAAAATAAAGAAAACTTTTCAAAAATTTGTTGTGGCTTTTTCGTCGGCTAATTTCATATATTTTTATTTATATATTTTTTTTTTCATCATAAGACCGTGTTAAAAGCAAATCAAATCATTTTAAGTTGTGGAGAAGAGATCATATGTAAATCTGTCTTTTCTAGGAATTCTACTAGCGTCATTTGTGAATCATAATCTTTGGAAAAACTCTCAAATATGCGCACTTTGTGCACGATATGTGGATGACAAGGCAAACATGTTTACATCTTTTTGAACAAAGTTTACATATCCATGTTGTAAATGTTCTAATTAATTTCCAGAGTCCTGATCTAACAGATTGATGGCAATGTGCATAGAATTATGTCATTGGGCGTATAATTTGTATATATAGGGCGCAAGTAATGTGTACAGTACATAATTGCTGAAACTATTCGAGGTTTTGAGCCTCGATCTTTTATTAATTGATTTGTCTTGGGTTAATTTCGGTGGTCGAAGGTTTTCAATTTAATTTCACGTTTATGCCAAATTTTTCAATCAACAAGTCTAGACTAGTTCAAAGCAATAACCGAATTTACACAACAGATGCAGAAATGTGCCACAGAATAGTTTGTGCTTTACTTTTTCAGCACGAATATCTCTATACAACAGCTGGTCAAATTTGCTGAAAATAAGCCCATATTTACCAAACTCAACTTTTCATATACTCTGTATGCTCTGAAGAGCCAATTCATTTGAACACTTCAGATGCAGGTAAGGCTGGAATTTACTTTATAAAACGATTATTAGCTGCTTCAGAAATTTCTCTATGGAAAACGAGTTTAGCGGATAGAACTTCTATACATGGAACATACGCTTTTGAAACGTCAAACTAATTTGATCTACATTATAAATCAGTTATTTTCCTTCATCGTATTGTGCAAATTTGCTCTTCCGCTACGGTCCCTGTCTTCGAAGTCGAACTCACCATTCTAAATCTTTTGAAATGACTCCCGACAATTTCTCTTACTTAATATAGTCAATGCTCCTCAGTTGCAGATATTTGACTCAAATCTCAACATTTTACCACAAAAAGAAATACATACATATGTAGATGCTGGAAGTGTTGACCACTTCACGCTACTGTGGCAACCAAACGACTAATAACAGCGCACTGTGTTTTTAACAAGCGCCTACAGAAGCATGTCGTTTTACGTGGTAGTTAATAAAAGTATTCGAAGGTAACAACGTTATTGCTTTGTATTTGATTGGAAAAATGTCAGTTTTTTTCCATATGGTCCATTCTAAGGACCAAAGTACCAACTAAAAATATGAAACGGTCAACGCCTTAAATATTGTACTTCGCCTGGAATGGACAAAACGCTATAAAGCCATATTTCTGCATCGTGCAAAGTCTTACTGGACAGACTAGAAACTATTCTCCGCGCTAAAGGTGGCTACATTGAACAATAACTCATTTTTTTTTTTTTAATTTGAGACGTTTTTACGATATACTGAAGTTTTTAAATACAGAAAATCAAAATTGATAAAATTATTTAATAGCATTTTTAACTCGCAACACTTTGAGTGTAGCGATAAAAAAGCGAAAGAATTTGCTCATCATCTGGAAGAAGTATTTACTCCTAATTATACGATCTCTAGTGTGAATCCAACGATCACTAGCCCAATGGTCACAAATGGACAATTGCCCAGCCGTCACTATTCACGGTAGTACCATATCCGTTCATAACCGTGTTAAATATTTGGGTATTCCCCTTGATCCAGGTCTCACCTGGAAAAATCACATTGACACAAAAATCACTCAATTGAAATTAAAAATGGCTCGACTCCGCTGGCTGATTGACTCCCAGTCTACTCTCATTTTGGAAAATAAAATCACCATCTACAAAACCATATTGAAGCCAATATGAACATACGGCATCCAGTTGTGGGGAACGGCATCGGCTTCTAGCATAAATAAGCTACAGAGAAGACAATCAAGAATACTGCGCCAAAATTTATAGCGCCCCATGGTATATTAGGAATGATAACATACACAAGGATTTAAACATTCTTTATATGTAGGAAATAAGAAAATTAAGCAGGCCATATATATCGAAGTTGTGCTCCCACTCAAACCCACTCGCCCAAAACTTCAACATTTCCCCGGTCATATACGGCTAAGAAGAAAGGATACGCTAGACTTGGTACGGTGATACAAAATTCGATTCACCAAAAAAAAACATCCGGCAATGGCAGGATACTTTAGTTTAAGGTAGGATTAAGATTTGAATACTTATTGTAAATTTCAAAAGAAAGATTCAATAAAAAAAATGAATAGAAGAAAAACAAAAAAAATTCTGTATTTCATGGTTATTGCATTGCTAGATATTCAGCCTTAGACAATAAATGTTATACTTCTGAAAACATCAGCCACTAGTTGTAGGTGAACCCATTATTTCAAAAACGGCGTTGATATATTTGTACTCCTACTAGGTTTTCATCAGCATTTCACTTTCTTAAATATTTTATTGTTATTTCTGTAACAGGTCTTTTTGCGTGTAAGTTTTTCACGCAATTTGTTTAGCAAAAACAAATTGGAAAAATATGTAATCCCCGAAATGCTACCGGGGTAGTTAATCTTAATACTCTGTGCCTCAGTTTGTGTTGATAAAGGGCGTTCAAAAAAATGTTTGCTCAAAGCCAAAACTGAAGCAGAAGATTGCAGCCTTCCAATTAATATATTATGTTACTGATAATCAGAATTATGGATATTTTTCGTGCGTTTGTTGTGCGGTTTTAGTCTTGTAAAAGTTCTCGCAAAACCTGGATACAAATTCCAAACAAACAACTATAAATGTGCATAATTTCCGGAAAACCCCATCATGCATTCTCAAATGAAGTCTCATTTAAATAAATCGATATTTATCTTATTACAGCAATTATGATGTCTGCAATAATTAATCTCACAGTTTGCGATATTTATAAGCTGTTCATACAGCACTCGTCCAGAGAAACTAGTTTCAACACACATTCTACGAAGAATTTCAAGAAAATTAATAAAACTGTCATTATAATAAATTTCGGTCAAATTCTTTGCAATTAATGATGTGAGACTTAAAACTGCTGAATGGGCAAAAACAACTCTGAAGATATCCCGCCGATTTTTAACAGTTTTCTACGGTGTTCAAGACACAAATCATTGCAGAAGTTTGCGTGATAAAATGTTTAGTCTGTCTGTTAGCCAAAATGCAAATCTGCTTTCAGAGGTGGCATGTGAACATCTGTCACTTTTAGCTTAAGCATGACATCCCCAGCAGCAGCAGCAGCATCAGCCTCGAAGCAGGTAGCCGGACGATGCTAACAAGTAGAAATTCCCCGTCATTTGCTAGTTGTCTTAGTTAAATTTCTGATGTTCTCTTTCGTTTTGTTTAATATGAAAATAATTGAAAATAGAGCAATTGATAAATCTTAGTATGGTGTGATCTAGAGAAGGACGAGGGAGAGGGGGGACAGAGAGCTGTTACTATTTCTGTTTTGTGCTAACAATAAGATTTTCCGTTTCAGATACGTTGCATGCCACAGCCACAACGCCTAAGGTCTCCCCATGTTTTCGAGCTGAGTGAGATACACGAGCGTGATATCAATTGGAGTCAATTGGTGGGGGCTAAACAGGATATCTCGATGTGATTACATGAGATATCATGTGCTCACATCAGAGGTTTCTATGAACGCAAACAAATAGTGAACTCGTTTTCTGCATCTACGAGTAACAACAAGCATAGAAAACAAAAACGAATCTGGCTTCGGGCCATAGTTTCCATCGCGATTGGAAAAAAACGTTTTAGACGCATTTTGTTTCCTTTTCGCTTTTATTTTTTTCTTTCTGTTTGTTTGCCAGCCATCCATCCATCGTGGCCAGAAGCTGGCTGTAGTGGTTTGCTGCTGGACTATGTGCGTGTCAGGCAGCAGTGGAACTTAAATGATATTGACGCGCTTGCGTGCAGTTAATGATGAAAATGAAATTGTAAATAATTGATTGAAGGAATATCGAACAGAAGAAAAGAACGGACGGATGGACGGGCGAGCGAAGGGGCCAATAGAGGAATGGCTGGACGGACGACCACCGCCGGCAAACAAGTGGTAGTTACAACGACAACTTGGCCGTCCAATTGCCTATGTAGGTGATCGCTTTTTTTGTGGGCTACTGTGGCGAGGATGTTTTGACACACCTTTCAATTTCAGTATTCGGCAGTGCGGCCGCTGCCGTTGTGCTGTGTTCCTGCCATCTCATTGGATTGGCAATAAATCATGTTTGATCTGTTCAAATTGCCGACGTTGTTGCTATTGCCGTTGTTGGTTTTGCTTAAAACATGTCCGACATAATATTTAGTTGTTATCACTACTGTTATTAACATCATACGCAGAGTAATTAGGTAGGTAGGTAGATGCATGTATCATGTAGCTGCAAGTATCTCATGTTGCACAAATAATGTCCTCCCAGCCAGTTGCAAGAAGGCATGTTAATTTGAGGCATCTGTGGGAATGTAACGTGATTTAAGCGGGCTAACTGGCTGTGGCACATTGTTGAAATTATAGGCTTAGTGTTGTTAAAATTGTAAAGCAAAAAAAAAAAAAAGAAAAAAATAATGATGAGACGAAAATTTAATTAAGCTCAATGCTATAATTAGATCTGAAGCAAAATTGTTAACATAATTTAATTATAAAGTACTTGAAGTTTTTGTAACATTATCAAGGTCTTATAAGGCAATTAACGACAAGGACAGATCAATATACGGCAAAAAGAAAAGGTTAATTTGCATTTATTTATAGAAAACCTACTAAGGGGACTTTAGCAAAAAAAAAAAAAAAAATGGAACTAAATAAATTAGTGTATAAAGTTCAGTAATAATAAATCCTTTATTTACAAAAAATTACTAGGAGGCCTTTAGCAAAGGAAAAGAAAATAAGTCAATAAATAATCAAAATAAATAAAAATAAATCATTAAATAAATAAATGGAACCAAATAAATTAGGGCATAAAGTTTAGTAATAATTTATTCTTTGTTTCAGCATTATATTGAAGGCTTTATTTAGCATAGTTAGAATAATCCGATTTAGGTGTGGTTTAATAACTTGTTGCCATTTTGGGCGTAATCCCATTGTATCTCGCTCATAGAAATTCTATTCCTTATTGGAAAAAACTAGACAGTTGATTTCCACAAGCTCTTCTTCAGGCGAAATTTTCAATTTTTCAAATTTTTATTCGCCATAGACAAGAACAGATGGTAATCACTTGGTGTCTGCTACCAACTATAAGGTGGATGCATAAGAACCCCCCAACTACCGCTTCTGGGCAATTAATTACTTCGGGCGATCTTATTGTTGACAGTAAAGAGTCGAATTAAGAGTGAATTCGTAGCGTGCCTGCAAGTTCCACCAAATACATACTAAAACCTTCCTTATTGTCAATCCTGCCTCGGGCAACGTTTGCGTCCGCTTGCTGCGATTAGCCCACGACCATTTTCGCTTGACTTTGGTATAAATAATCCACTTTCCATCACTAGTTATCATTCGCTTCAGAAATGGGTTAATTTTGTTGCTATTCAAGAGGGATTTCAGATAAATACTCGGTTTATAAGGTTTTTTTTTGCGTTAACTGGCGCCCACACATTGAGCTTCTTTTTGTATCCAGCCTTATTCAAGGGGGTTCTAGTCGGGGTTTTTGAGCAATATTTGGCACCTGGACAATCCTAACAGTGCTTACATAACGCTCGAACTTGATAATTTCCATTATTCTATTGACATTTTCAACAATTTGCCTTCCAGAGCATGGCGCTAATCTTTGGCATCAAAATTACCAGAATGAAATAGACGAAACCAAAATAGCGCTGAATTGACTGTTACGTTATCAGGAACATAAACACTATTCACACTTGTAGTCGCCTGGCTTGCGTTTTCGTTTTTATCAAGCAAAAATGCAAAATATGGCATATTTTCTCTTTGTAGACGTCCGTCTTTGATGCGCGCTCAAATAATGCTGAATCAACAATTACAATGTTGTGAGAATAGTTTATTAAGCACAAAATCTTATCTTTTTAACACCATCTGCCGTAAACCAATCGCACTTTAATAACACGAAATACAAGTTAGGGCTTTCCCATATATTGGGAACATAATGGATTTATTTTTACTAGGCATTATGTGTGTGTGGGAGCTTAAATAAGCGCACATAAAGTTTGCTAAAAATTTATGAACGGCGATAAGTGGAATATTTTCGAAATCTACCTCTTTTTTTTGCCCCGATTTGAATGAAAATTCACAGGAACTATTTTGTAATGTATTTGGGTTTAAAGACCTATTCATATCAACGCGACACGGCAAAACGCAGCTAAATGACAATAAATTGTGTGCAGATTACTATGAAAGCATTCACACTAGAGCAACAAGCCAAAAACGCCGTTTTACAGCATTTATACAACGTTTTTCGGTCGTTTATAACAAGAACTTTATGTTATGCGTTTCATCCAAGGCGTAGAAGTTAATGACCTATTTTCTTTGTTTTAATTTTAATTTTAATTGAAATTTCAGTCATAAAAATTGCTAAAACGTATGAAAATAGTAAATTTTATTTCTCAATTTTGACGTTTAATAACAAGCGACGAAAAACAGTTGGGTGCAGAAGTTCTTACGTTTGTCGTTCGTAAGGGATGATTTAGGAGCTGAAGTGTTTTGTTGTGTCGCTTTGGTAAAAATATGTCTTCAATTCTGTGTCTAGGTCGCTTAATAGAAGTTGCACAGATAGTGATACGAGGACGGCCCCAAACCTAGCCGACCTAATAAAGGAGACATAATCTTCTTTTAGTTCGATGCATTTTTCTAGCTATATTCAATAGCGTCCGTACCCTGTGTATTGTAAGAAACTCTTTAAATATAGACATCAACCGCAGACTCCACCTCCTCATTGTTGGCAAATCTTTTACCACCGAGCCATTTTCTTAAGTTTGGAAATATAAAATAGTCCGAGGGAATTAAATTTGGCGAATCTGGCCCGTGATGGAGGCGTTCGGACTTTAATTCAATAATTTTGACCATTGCAATAGTGGATGTGTGAACTAGAGCATTATCTTGATGAAACAACACTTTCCTTTTCGCAAATGCGGCCTCTTTTCCATAATTTCATCACCTAAACACTGCAATAAATTAGCATAATATTTGCCTTTGATGGTTTCTTCTTTCTAAAGATCATCAATAAAAATAATACCATACGCACGCCAAGAACAGAGGCCATGACCTTGCCTGCAGATGGAACCGTCTTCGCCTTCCTTCGACGTGATTCTCTCATTCCAGTCTACTGCTTTAACTGTTCCTTTTTCAGCTCTCAGGTGTGAACTTGTGGACCCATGACTCATCCATGGTTATAAATCAACGCAAAAATTCGGTTTTATTGCGGTGAAACATCCCATCGCAACTTTCTCATCTTCAAATTTTTGACCAATATATATGATGTATAGCACTTTTTGGAATGACTATCATTTCAGCTAACTCACGCACCTTCAGACGATGATCATCCAATATCATTTTGTGGATTTTCCTATCGGTGTCTAGCATGGACACTTCAATTAGTCGACCACTATGGTGTTCGTCTTGGCAACTCTGCTACTCAATATTTTACAATCATTAACGAAGGAACAAACTCCCCCAGAGTAGAATCTAGCTCGGCTCTAGTATAGCTTGGACTGAGACTTTTCAAATGGGAATGTTGAATTACATAACGATGACCAATTTTGAAATCGTCTACTTTCAATGACCAAAAAAAAAAAATACTAAACAACGTTGCCATTCTTCAACAAAATAATTTTTTTCAAACTACTGGCACCATCTATACGTCAGGTCGGCTAGTTTTGGGACCGCTCTCGTAACATTTAGTTACTTCGAATATTGAAATTCCTTGACAAGCTGCCGATAGTGTATTTATATTGATTTGATTTGGTCGATTTCACCAGCTGTGCCTGGCAGCTCGTACGATCTCGTTTGAAGTCGTCTGCCCAATATTTTACAGTCATAGACGAAGGATCAGGTTTCCCATGTAGAATCTAGCTCGGTCCTAATATTGCTTGGAATCAGGCTTTTCAAACGGAAATATTCATATCATAACGGTGACCAATTTTTCCATGTTTACAAATTCGCTGAGATTATTCAATTTTGATGACTCAAATAAAAATACTAAATAAAAGTGACGCCTCGAAACTTAAAACATATGTTTTATAAGGTTACCACTTTTCATCGAAATAATTATTTTCAAACTACTGGCACCATCTCGTAACATTTGGTGACTTCAGATATTAGAATTCTTTGACAAGCTGCCAACGGTGTATTTATAACTATTTGATTTAGTCGATTTTAGCAGTTGTGACTTCTTCGGCAGAAAAAAAGAAAACAACATTATAACAGGTTTTACAATATTTTGCTTGGAAAACTTTGAAAATTTAAAATCCACTTTTCACTTTCACCTGTCAATATTGGAATTTCTCTGTGGCCGATCATAAATATTAACCAATTTGCAAAAACAAATCATCTTGATAACTAGCCTACACTCACTCTACATGACATTATACGAAAAATAATTGCTGAAATCAGTAGGAGTCGGAGTTGTAATCGAATTTTTGTACTCAACTAACACCGGGTTAAAGAATTTATGCATTATAAATAAAATAAAACAATTTGAAATAATTAATATTAAAAGTGATGATATGTTAGCATTTATAAGTTTTCTTTCTTTCTCTCCTTTTTTTTATTTTCAAAATAATTGGAAGCAAGAAATGTAAACAGCGAAAATACATCGAAATGTGCGCTATATCTATGGCCACAAGGAAAAACGGCATAAGTGCAGACAGGATAAAGTCGAGTTTCTTTAATATTGTTATTGTGTATGTTTTGACGCATATTTATGTCCAACCCACATTCAAGAAATCGTTATTGGCCACAAGTTATAGCAAATTTTATAAGGTCGATTTTTGAACAATTACATAATTTCTCTAAATATTGTTTAATAGGAGCATTTTTTCTTTTTTTTTTTTTTTTGGTAATTATTATTTACTTCCTTCAGACACATTTTATTGTCTAAGCGCGATTTTAAAATTGTACCCATTTCGAAAGTTAAAACAAATTTTGAAAAAAGCAAAAACTTAAAACTATAAATTCAGAGTTGAGTCCTTTATATACTACCAGCCATCAGTGTTGTATCAGCTGCATCTGTGGTATCTTATATTATTGATTAATTTCCCATTCACTTTCATTTCGATATTTTACCCTTCAAGTGTTTCTAGGAAAATTTTTTTTCAGAATGTATATTGAAAATTAATAGGGAGAATATCCGCCATTATCTGACTCCTCTTGAGATTGAAATTTCGTCAGTTTCTTTTGGACTGACCTTAATTTGTGCCGATTGATTATAATACAATTTTTTTACGCAGTGTACTCCCTTCTCATATATTCCAAAAGAGGTTAGAATTTTCCATTAATATTAATATTTTCCATTAATATAATAATTTATTGTAATTAACAAAGCGCATGAAAACATATTTCTGGGCATGTCGACAATTCTGAGTTAATACTTGGTCTATACCTTCTTTGAATCCAAACTGTGGTTCTCCCATAGAAAACTCGCCTTCGATATACATCCTTTTGTGAATAATTTTTAGAAATATTTTTAATTTCTAATTAGTTTGTGCTCACTGAATTTCTTTACATTGTTTTTCTTTGGTATGGCGATGAAGTTTGACTTGATAATGACCCTTATCATATATGTGAAGTTGTGAAAGGTGTCCCAACAAGAACGTAAGATTTCAATAACTGATGCAGCAATTGAATTATTTCTCTGGCTGTATGACATGTGGCGCCGTCTTGTTGAAACCACCACCGAACACCTTTGACTGTTTGCGCTTGACATGCCTCATTTTCATAAAAAAGGTCCAATGATGCCTCCATCCCAAAATCCACACCACACAGTGACACGTTGAGGATGCATTTGCTTCTCGTGAATCACTCGAGGATTTTCCTCACCCCAAATGCGACTATTCTGCCTATTGACGAAGCCATCAAGATCGAAATGGGCCTCGTCACTGAAGATGATTTTATCGGCAAAATCTGTATTTTCATGTTGTCTCTCCAATACCCAATTAACGAACTCCCTTCGCTGTCCATGGTCAGCTGGCTTCAGTTCCTGAGTCAATTGAACTTTGTATGCATGAAAATGCAAATCTTTCGTCAAAATTCGCCGCATAGTAGATTTGGAGACACAAATTTGCTGAGCTCGGTGTCGAATTGAGGTGAATGTCGAACCAGCTCGGTCGATCAACCTGGTCGAAGGGGCGTTGTTGTCTTTACATCACTAACAGATAAAGTTTTAGCAAATTTATCCATTAAGCTCTTTACATTTGACTCTTTTGGAGCATTATTGTGACCCCAAATTGATCGCAATTTGCGAATTGTAGCCGCAAAACTTTCACCATTTTGGTAAAACAATTTCACAATGAGAATGCGTTGTTCATTCGTGTAGCGATCCATTTTTACTAACCTCGTACCTTCTACTAGCAAACAATAACAATTGTTCAAATGTCAAACAATGACACTTCAAATGGCGCCAAATTTGAATCTTGCGTTCTTGTTAAGACACCCTTTATGTTAGTGCCGTATATTATTTTCAGAAATTAGAATTGTAGACGATGTTTTTCTGTATATCCCGGCGGCTATTTTAAAGGTTTTTATGAAGATTAAAATCATTGTGCATATTGTGCAAAGTTAATTTCCTCACATTTAATAGATTTAATAGATCATCTATTGCAGCACGTGTCGCCGCCTATATCTCTTTATCTTCCAGTATTTTTCATAGTCCTCGTTTTTACTTTTAACTTTTTTTCTTTCCACAGCTCTCGAATCTCGTCCGTATTTCTTGGTAATCAGTTTCCTAGAGTGTTTTTTGTTACCGTATTGATAATTTCTTTTAACATTGTCCCACAAATTATCTATGTCATCTTCATTTAAATCCCCGAGTTAAAAACAAAAATCTAAAATGTTCACAGATTTTATGAGAACATTTTCGACATGCACTATTCATAAAGAATATCGCAAAAATTCCTGAAGAACATTTCCTCAACGTATCCAGGAGAAAGTGTTCCCACTTCACACCGCACATAAATCAGTAGTTTTTACTGTGAGGCATGTGGACCTCAAAAAGGGTTAACTGCCATCCGTTAATTTAGTATGATCACGTACGCGTTCTATACATTTAACAAAAGCGCTGGTGAAGACTTCAATTTTTCTTATTTTTGGTTCAAACTCTGTCATTAAGTGACCCCAACCATGAACAGGGCGAGCGATACATAAACGTGCGCGTTTGCTGCCGTAACTCGTATGTGCCACAGTGTGTACACTGTACGATGTGAAGTGGTGGCATTGCCTTTGGTCCATCACTTGTGCACAAATAAATACACTCACATACGGCCACATGGAAGTACAAGTCATATGCTCGTGATCCTTAGCTTGTGATGTGATGCTGTTGTTGTTGCTGCTCTCGTTGTTGTTATATTTTTCACCAAGATGTTAAACATGATTTTAACATGTTTTTGCAATTTGGTAGTAAAGTAATAATTGGTTTAAGCGTTTTAAGTTTTTTTTACTCTGATTTTTGGTGTTTTTGCCAGCCAACGAAATGTTAAACGATGATCGACTGTGGACACATAAATGCCCTTTACATTCTGCCCAGTTGCTTTTTTGTAAAGACAAATTAAAAGGAAATCTTCGAATAACATCGGACCACAAGCGTTACATCCCATTCTACAGATGGACCACAAAGGCAAATGGAGCAGGTTTATACCTATCTTGTCAACAACATCGGCGACTTCATCAAGTTCGATGAAGCGAATTTGTATGCAACATGTAGCACATCGTATGTGTGCAACAGTAGTTGTTACATACTTTTGATACATGATTAATTCAAAAGACAACAAAGCATTTTGTAAAGAGATCATTAAGACGACGCAGACACAGTGATTTCAGAATTTTGAAAAAGTTATTGAAATATTGCAAATTTGAAATTGTTTTGAAATATTGCAACATTGAAGCTTTATCGTTTCGCTGGAGAAGCTCTGACTCTCTCTCGCGCTCTCTCTCTCTCTCTCTATTAGAAACCCTCTTCCCTATTTGCAAAAAACATGGACAATCCGTTTTCTCAAGCTTTTCTTGAGGTGAATTTTTCACCAACAAAATCATTCGTCATAGACAGGAGCGGAGCGTCATAGCACTTGGTCCGGACTATAAGATGAATGCATAAGGATCTCCCAACCAAGCTCTAGGAGCTTGTGGCTAATCACTATCGATGTTTGTGGTCTGGCTTTGTTCTAATGGAACACAATTCCTTTCCTATTGGCCAATGCTGTTCTGGGCGACTGCTTTTCTCACACGGTCCTGTTATTGGCAATACGGGTCCGAATTAACAATTTCATGATTAATAGATGATTCCCTACCAATCCCATCAAACACAGAGCAAAACCTTTCTGATCGTCAATCCTGACTTGGACACCATTTGAGCCAACTGACCGGAATTCGGCCACAAACTTTCTCGTTTGACGTTACCGTAAGCAACGCACTTTTCATCATAAGTTACCATTTACTTCAGAAATGGGACGATTTTGTTGCGATTCAGTAGCTATTTGCAGATGGGAATTCAATCCATGAGGTTTCGTTTGCGTTAAGTCATGTGGTATCAGCGTTATTCAAGTGGTTCCAGACAATGTTTCCACTAATGTTTAAATTCTGGGCAATCAAATCAGTACTTACATAATGGTCGGGCATGACGATTTCCATTATTTTATCAATATCTCCGACAAATGGTCTTTCGGAGCGTAGTGGCTGTTTTGCCGAAATCATAATGGCACGTAATTGGCTATTATAGTATCAGGACCATTAATACTGTTTACATTTTCAGCTGCCTGTCTTGCGTTTTCTCTTTTATTGAAGAAAACCCGTAAAATATGACACATTTTCTCTTTGCTGGTGTCCATCTTTGGCGTGCTCTCAAATAATGTTAAGTCAAGCAATTACAAAACTGTCCGAGTATGAAATCTTATCTTTCTAACACCATCTAGTGTAATCCAATTGTAATTATACAACTCGATATACAGATTACAGCCAAAAGCAATCTATTAGAGAAACAATGGATTTATTTTTGCTATACCTTACACTATGAATCCTCGGAACCAGAACCGGCACCAAAACGAAACAATTTGTTTAACCAAAAAGAAAATGAACATGCTGTCATTAGCCGTTGGATTGCTACAACAAAATGAAGTCGTTCGTGAAAAATATTTGTAATTGAGCATTCACTTTGATATTAGAATTCAATATGTATAGGGGTGGTGATAGATTGATAGAGATGCTTGATATGTAAGCAGGGAGAGTAGCGGGGAATGCTTTAATCAATTTAATACCTCTCTCGCTGTAGTTGTGGAATGTAAATGTTGGACTGTATTGCGAATTATCCAATAGCGATGATCTTTAGGAGGACCAATTTCACAGTTGGTTTCTACCAGATAACTGAAAATTGGAACTTGTAATTTGGATCATGTAATCAAATTGATCGTGCAGAAATTACAAGTGGCGATAAATGAAGGATGAGAATTAGAATTAGTGTCAATTCAAAGGAGATTTATTGAGGCAACGAGTTGTGCTTACCAGTTGAGATCTGATTTGTAAGCGATTTTTTTCTTATTACACAACTTTCGACAAAAGTTAATTTCGTGTGTTACAATTCAGAATTCAGTTACATTTAGTACACATATTTTCACTGAATGGAGTTATGTAACACTTAAGGGGCAAAAATTTGAGTTCATTCACAATAATATTCTTACAAAAGTACATTTTAATGTGCAAAAAAAAGGTTAATTTTAATATAAATTCAATGGTAAATTCAAATATGTATATAATCTTAAAATTATGGCTAAAATATTGAAGTTTAGACGCAATAATTTGTGAGTAGTATTATGCGAGTGCAAACCAACTGACTGCACGAATCACTAAAACACTGAATAGTGATAAAAATCATACCTTTTAAGAAATATCAATACTGTCATATAAAAAAGTGAACATTAGTTCCAAAATTGAAGTAATTTTTTCATTCGTAAAAAAATCTAACTACCCAACTGTTCATAATCCACTGTCTGATAGTCGCTAAGTACCCCTTTTTTGCTCAAGAACTTAGCTTAATGCCCAAAAAATCGTGTTTATAGTTTACGATGGCATTACGCGATTGTTGTGATAGCGCCTGTCTGGGAAAGTTTTTGTTACCTTTTTTTTTTACAACAGTCGTGTTGTTGTACTCCCCCTCTACCCCTCTCACTACATCTCCTTCTCTTTGTAAATGTTTAAATTTACGGGCAATTATTTCCATTATTCCTGGTTCGGAAACAGTGAGTATTACTTACAGTAATCCTCTGCCGGTCCAAAGTAAATCAGATTTTTGTCTGTTGGCAATGTTCGTTATAATTTCAGCGTGACCGTCATGCCCTCAAACTTTTTGTCAGCTCTTTGAATTCGGGCTTTTGTTTTGTGCCACCGATGAAGTGAGTGAGTTTTTTGGTTTAACTTTAATTTGTGTGTGAGTGGTGGCATTGTTTTGCCAGCAATTTCCCGTTTAATTTAAGGTCTTAATGTGGTTCGCCATGAATGACTGCGTTCTCTCTACCCCCCGCCCTGCACTGCAGTGTCCCGGACAGACAGACGGACAGCAAAACGTACAGACAGACTTGCGGATGGGGAACAGACAAATCATCCGTGTGTCAACGGCAGCATTCAACACGTGTTAAATGTTTAATGCTTTTAAATGCACTTCACCTCTCCATTGTTATTACCAGATTGGAAATCTCAAAAATCTCATGCTTGACGCTGTTTTGGGTACTTCTGTTTACGAGTATCACTGGGTTTGGTCTAAGGGATTTCCGTTTTCAGATTTCAAAGAGAAAAGATACAGAGGGAAAGAGAAGGAGATCGAGGGCAGCCAACTAGATTTTAATTAAGGAAGTGCAGTTAACTACGGTGATTTCTATCACCGCCATCATTTGTTGATAATTTGTGATTTCACTAACATAAGTTTAATATGCATTGATTGCAAACGAGGTTGGACTGTTAATGAGGGGTAATATAATACTTTTTAGGCTACACTTTGAAACCGTGTAATGGTTAAAAGTTGCTTTTTATAAATGATTTCGTGAAGGATGAAAAACATATGATCCGTCGTTGGTCCCTTTTTGAACCATTGTTTCAGTTAAAGAAACGACTAATAAGTCCATTCGAATGATGGCTTTTGTCAGCGCAGCGATTCAAGATCGTGCAGATATGTAAAGAGAAAATTCATATAATTATTTTACTTTTTTAAACTGGCAGATACCTGCGGATATCTGTGCAAAGGACGAATAACTTTAACAATTTATTTAAATTAAGGTTGTGGTAACTTTCACAGAACTTTAGTATATAAAGAGTGATAAAAATAAATCGTAACTAATTTTGCTGGGCGCTGAAGTCTGTATTTAGCACACTTAGAATGGTCCGATTTTGTTCAATAACTTATTGCAACTTTGTGTGTCTCATAGAAACCTTCATGTCTATTGACAAAAAAAAAAAGAAACTGGGGCATTCGACTTTCACAAGCTTCTCTTCTCATTTGCAAAATCATCCACCATAGACAGCAACAGGAGGAGAAAGGGCTTTCCAATAAAATAACCTGCTTAGTTCGTAATAAAACGTATTTGCAAGCATCCTCGGCTCTGTTGGTAAAAACTGGTATAGTCGATTTTCACAAGTTTCTCTTGATGTCATTTTTTTTTTCTAGATCCGTTAGGGAAGCGGCTCATAGTGAACGATTTCCACCTAGTCGTAGGTGGGAATTCAGGTGAAATCTTTTTTCTTTAATGTTAATTCGTGTGGCAGTCACACTTCGAGTTTCCTTTTGTGTGTTTGTCTTATTCGAGTAGTTCGAAATGGTTTGTTGTGCCATGTTTAGCTCCTGGATAATCGAAACAGTGCTTACATGACGATCGGACTGGGCAATTCTGTCGACATTTTTGACAATTTGCTTTCCACAATGTGGTGCGAGTTTGACATAAAATTATCAGAATGGAATGGGCGATACCAAATTCGGGCGTTATTGGCTGTTACAATATCAAGACCATAAACTCTATTCCAATTTACAGTTACGCTTGTTCCCCATCACCAAATCCCCATCTATAAAATGTATGATAGTTACTACTGTTTTTGTTGGAATTGAGTTTTAATTAGACAGCTCCACAACATACGGCTTATTGGTAGTAGCGACATAGTTTGAATATTATTTTATGTATTTTTTCACCAATTTCGGATTGACTTGATATCCTTAGATAAGCGTTTTAAACATTTTAAAGAATAAACTGATACATTTTTTAAGCTAAGCTAAGCTTTCACATTCAAAAGACACGTACAGTAGGACGTTCTCAAATAAGTAATTGTATTTTTGCAGCGGTAGTAGTTATCGCGAAAATTCCAAGGTGGGTATGTTCGTAATTCTTCCTATTCCTAAACCGCTTTGCCGATTTTGATTTCATCTGAATTATTCTTAGCTATATTTGCATCCGATAGGTGGCCCTGTTGTCGAGAACCAGAGAATGAATATGCGGAATTATACGGTCGTTTTTATAGCCAGCAAGTTTATTGAAATAGAGAAATTCGAATATATTTAAGGTTCATTACGACCCATTTCAGTTTGGAGTCTAGCTTTCAATTGCTAAATTGATATGAGGTAAGAAATTTTAAAGATTGTTAAAGATTACTGCAGTTGGTAGAGATCTGGCATCTTAGCTGGAGGTTCAGCACTAAAGGCGGTCGAAGAGCCACAATCCGTATTAAGGCGAAATATTTATTTTTATCACACTACTTTGTGGCCGATCATGGTCCGAAGATTAGTACACAAGACTATTGTTCGACATCCGACGTATTCCCTCGTCTTCCTTTTGACTGCCACCTTGATGTGCTCACGTCATATCATGTGCGTACAAAAATGTTGAATAAAAATTAATTTTGGTGCTTGGGAGTGGGGTGCGGTGTCAATGCAAATTGGAAAAATTGATTACTATTGTTTTTGATGCAATTAATTTGCTGTAGTGATCGACACCGGACCATTCTATAAATTTGTAGAGTAAGTTGTACGCTGTGTGTTGTGATTGAGATAATCCTATTGTACAGCTGTGAAAGAAATCGACCTGCTGATGATTTTAGATGATATACTTTGAATCGAGCAGTTTATGAGAAATTGTTCAAGTTTAGTTTATATGGGAAGCTT